>JASANG010003976.1:0-19555 GCA_030248215.1 Enoplolaimus lenunculus
ATCATTCTCGGATACAGGAAGTGTTAACTCAGAAAAAAATTTGTGTTAAATAAAACCGCTGAAACGTTCCAGAAGGTAAACTAACGTTGCATTGAATTTACGGATAAAGCTAGACCTGTGTGAAACCCAGCCGTATATCGAATTCTACAGAAACTCAGGCCCATGTTACTTTTAGGGCCGTAGAGGTTTCTATTATTACAATTTTTGCTTAAGAAATAAAGATTTTGTATCATCATGGAGCAATTATGCAAGAATGGGGGTTAACATTCTGACTGAGGTTTGGATACAGAATTTTTTCGTCAGCTCCAGCTACTTTGGTGGTGAAACCATGCAAATTATTCCAAAAAAAATTTAGACAAATGCATTTCGGATATCCGGCGGATATCCGGATACATGTTTCATTTCGGATACATATCCGGATATTTTTCATATCCGGATATCCAGATATCCGGTGCCCATCTATAATTATAAGCATATTCCTAAGCCTAAGCCTAAACCTGAAGCCTAAACCTAAGCGTAAGAATGGGCATATCTCTAAGCCTAAGCCTGAGCCTATAGCCTAAGCCAAGCAAAAAATGAACCTAAAGCTTAAGCTCACTCAATTGCAGTCCCACAGGAAAACTCTCCGCCCATGATCTTTACATGGGCCCATATGCGTATCACATGAATTTGTCTAAATAGCGTCTAAAAAATTAAATCAGTCCACAATCATGCGACATTCAGCCTGACTTGCAACCGTATGACCTGAGCATACATTTATTTAGTTCACCATGTACTTGTTTACTTTCCGCCATATAAAGTTCGCAAACGCATACCAAACAAGAGCCTAAACCTAAGCCTAATTATTTGATATTCAACGGACTCTCGCCTTAGCACAAGTGTCGGCAAGTAAACAAGCACCGATCAAAGTTGTGGCCCACGTAAAGATCAGGGGCGGAACGTTATTCTGTGGGACTATAGAAAAGAGTAAGCTTAAGCTTTAGACTATTTTTTGGCTTGGCTTAGGCTTAGGCTTAGGAATATGCTTATAATACTGTTCCGCATTTGTTCTTTATATTGGCCAGGGTTGTTAACGATTGTTTCTGATATTTCATACATTTACCTGTCCCTATTAAACAGCTACATTACTCTCTTCGATATTAGGCGACTTAACGCATTATAATGAACGTATATAACGGCCAGGGTTTCCTAATTTATATATTATTTAGCAGCATGACGCCCTAAACACGTTTTTATCACCTATTTAAAACCGTTTTCAAGTACCTACTTGATCAGCTCAAAAACGAATCATAACTCAACCTGCAACCGCGTTTATTTGAGTTAACTCAGCCACATAATTTGAAATTCAACGTAAAACAGATTATAATGTATGATAATTTAAATTGTTTTGTATACGCAAACAAAATATACTAGTCTGCCAGATTTCAGCAATGCGCAAAAGTTAGTGAAAGCACAAAAAACAAACAAAAAGTAACGCTGGAAAGTCGCCAAAAATACGTATGTGGGGCGTTCCAGTTTTAATATATAGATTTTTTAATATTTTCAAATTCCCGTTCTGGTTCAATTGTTGTTGATCGACGACTGTTGGTTTATTGCAATCAAACTGCGTCAAAAACGCACTGACAAATTTGACGAATTTGATTTCGTTCGACCATTCGTTTCGTATTGATTTGACAATCGGGTTCGATCCGAAGATATTCGATCAATTTTTGTTCGTTCCTGACTGCTGTTGGCATACAAGTTGGTCCATCATACATCAATTGGGACTCATCGCCTAAGCTTGCGTGCCGTTGTGGATTCGCCGCTTCACATGCCGCTAACATATCGCCAAGTGAGAATGTTTCAAAAAATTTACTCGCTGGCATGTAACAAAATCCGCCTATATTTCGACAAAACGAATCGCAATTTTCATCGACATTTGCCGCATGCAACTCATACGACTCAGAATAGGCTGAAATGGTTTAAAATTTAACAAAAGTGAAATATTAAATGTCATAAAAAATTATTTAGTTTAAATCTTTTGAAGTTTGGTATAAAACAGGTTACTTAGCAAGAAAACGAAAGTTGGAAATAATTTCGCGATAATTTTTTGATTTTTATACACCGGTCATTGTTAGGCAGGCATTCGCTAGCGGATCCAGAGAGGGGGGGGGGGGGCGGGGGCGTACGCCATACCATCAGAAATTTTTCTGTGTTAAAATTGTAAGGTCCGTTTACCTTACAATTTTTCCTATCACAAAATTTATTGTAAAAAACAATATTTCCCGCAGAATTTCTTTGTGATATATATAATGATGGGGACTCTACCTTACAAATTTTGCGTTTCATAACATTTGCCAACCCACCCCACAATGGATCCGCCTCTACAGGCATTATATAGTTTTTAACGTCGTCACTTGGTGATTACAGATACTAACTTAAACGTTACTGATGTGTGGTTCACGTAGCAGCTTGGGACATCTTTTGTCACTATTAGACAATTGTGTAACATTTTGTTTGTTTATATGCCGCATATCATATTCAAAAAGTTGTAGTTGTCTGCTATCATCATGTGTAGGTCACCGTTTGTTTAGCAATATCATATGCTATGCAACATATTGTCTTCAAATATTAGATGTTTTCAATTGTCTGCATTCTTAAGGTCACAACCTGATGTTTCTGTTAATATCATACGATATTACAGTTTGAAATTAGATATTTTTGGCCCATTGCCTATTATCAATACACATTACATTCAGTTTGGTTACGTAATTGTTTTACCAATGTTTAGTACCGTAAGTGTAGCTTAAGTATATTCTTTAGAATGTTACTTTAAATGTCGTAAATGCAAATTAAGCATGTTTTTAAGCCTAAGCGTAAGTCTAAGCTAAAATAAAGCCTAAAATCTAAGCCTACTCTTTTACAATCAATACGTCCAAAAAACATCACGGCCGTAAACCTATAAAATAGGTTACGCCTTCCTGTACTTTACTTGTTCGAATCAAACAACTGCACAGTCTTCGACCAGATGCAGGCGGCATTCTTGTGCAATTTAATTCCGTGTTGTGCTCAAAAAATGCGAATACGGAATTATCTGTATTACAGTAGGCTTTGCTGAATAATTTTCGAAATATGAAATCAGTTAGAGTTGCCGGCGAAAATGTTCCGCCAAAATTTGCCTCGCAAACGCTTTTAATTTTATTTTTTTGTTGTTCTTTCGTCAAATCTTTCATATAATTTGTAAAATCACACTTTCCACCCAAACGCTGACACACATTTGTGCATTTTTCTTGCGCATTCGACACTTCGAGTGTATAATCTAAAACACATTTTTAATATTGAACGCCAGTTATTGTAGACGAACGTAGCAAAAACGTTGTGTAGTTTTATTAAGTAGAGTTTCAGAAGCCCAGATAATGGCTGAGTTTGTAAAACCCTACTTAAGTACGACTTCAGTACGTACTACAAGTAATTGCTTAACCATTTTGTCGTTTTTAAAAGCGTACATAAGTTAAGTAAATACTTTAAGTTGTTGACTAAATTTGATATGTTACAAATTAACCGTTCAGGCATACTAACTTTGGAGGAGCAGCAATTGAAATTGTAGACTCATCGTGTCTTATATATTAATATAAAGCAAAACGAATATATACTTTCGTGTTATGACAATGGCTGACATTTGACACCAAAAGCGAAGAATATTTCATTATGATGCTAATAATCGCTGATTTTAGTGATCAATAATATAAATTTGTTGAGTTGATATGTGAAATAAGTCAACTTACAAACACATTTTGGAAATGGTTCACTGAACTGTCCATTGCTAAGGCATGTGGAACTTGGGCTTCCTTGTAGAACCGCTCCGGATTGACTACACGAAAATTGTACTGTTGTATCTTGCTTAACAGATCCAAACGGTGTCATAATCACACCTTTTGCCAATAATCTGCCGCCATAACATATACCTGTAAGATACAAAAATGAAAATAATTAACACATTTTGTTCGAATCCAACCGCATCGGCAGAAAAATTTTCATGAATGGCTGTTTATATGGTACTGATTAATTTAAAAATAAAATAAAATTGCAACCCTCGCACCCAAAAACCCTTCAGCCACCGTAATAATTTTTGGAATAATTTATGCATCATCCACATTAAGGAATGTTGCTGTGTGAAGAAAAATGGTACACATTCCAAAACGCAAATTTCGAAATTTGATTCAATTCCAGTTCACGCAAGCTAAACATTTAGGTCAATCATCATAATCGTGGAATAAGATATGCACATGTGTCGAATACTCCACTTGCATGTGCTAGATTAGATACAATTCCCGTAGACGTTACATGAAGATTTGCAAATTTTGTTACGACAACAATTTTAAAGATTACTATTATTTACCTATTCCAGTACACGTATAACTGTGACATTAGGGATATTAGGAATAACATGTTTGTGAACGTGCGTGTATTGGAATTGGACATTAAAGGTATTTCAAATTACTCTGTGAAGTAAAATTTAACGAAACTAAATCATGTTAAATTCCAATACACGCAAACTATTTTATTTCTAATTTACCCTATTTTCCGGAATTGAATCAGCCCTTTCCACACAGCAACATTCTTTAATGTGGATGATGCATTAAAAAGTCCTAATTTTGTCTTGTCAGTTAAGTTAATATGCAAATTACCTATTAGCTAACTATTCAATTATCAGTTTTGGATGTTTGTAAACTATTTATTCAAATTCCTTTCACCTAAAAACCCTTTAGTTCTGAAATTATATTGCTTTTAACCTTAATAATTAGCGAAATATTGTAAAAAGTCCTAATTTAGGCTTATAAACTATGCTAATATGCAAATTATCTATTAGCTAACTGCTCAATTATCGGTTTTGGAGGTTCGTAGGTTTGTAAACAGTCTACATAGATTTCTCGCACCAAAAAACCCTTTAATGCTAAAATTAGATTGCTTCTAATTGTAATAATTAGTGAAATGTTGTGGAAAGTCTTAATTTAGGCTTAATTAATTATGCAAATTAGCCTGTAGCTAATAAACGGCTTAAAAATTTAAAACTCCAATGCGAGGTTAACACTCCAGAATAATTGGCTTTCAAACAAAAAAAGTTTATCAAAATCGGTTCTTGCGTTTCTGAGATTCTTTTCGGACGGACAGACGGACAGACGGTCATCCACCTTTCGACCCCCAAGTACAAAACATAAAACGCTTCGCGAAACTCCGAGCTTCGCTCGGAGTTTCGCTTCGCTCAATAACATGTCAAACTTTTTAGCAAAATTTTTTTGGGCCCCAAGAACTGACATTAGGACCTTAAAAATTGAATTTTTCAAAAATTCCATTTACTCGCTCAATGATCAGAAGAGGTCGTCAGACGCTGAAATATGCAAAAATTTTTAAAATCCAACGTTTTCAACTAAACGCGAACTGGGAGAATAACGAAAAAGACCCCAAAAACATTAATTGATAAAAAATTAATTGTTTAAAAACAATATGTTCAAACAACTGTGGTTATCTTGTAATATAGATTAATTATATCATTAAGAACTCTAAGTATGTGGTTCTGTTCATTGAGTTTTTTGATATAAGATAACTCCACAGCAACATTGATTATTCTTCAAGTATGTAAAACGTAGTTAAAATGTTTCAAAAGACGATCAAAGATCTTTCACGTAACCAAAAAATACATTCTCATAACGTACGTTGGCATTCAGGAATTACCGACCAGAAGCCAATATCACTCATGTCCGTCCCTAAGCATTGCGAAACGGAACCGCCAAAAGGACCAGCATATCCTGATTTACACACAAAAGTTGCAAGAGATCTCAATGGCGCTTTATCATTGACTGGTGGCATTGTATAGCTAATCAAGCCATTTTCGAGTGTTATCGGCGGACAATCTAAAATATACAAGCACTTACGTTTTCAATTTTGCAGTGAATTGGATGGTAAACTGGGGCAGTCGGGTCACGTTTTATCACATGTTGATTCGACATCAACATAAGTTTTTGTTACCATCATATGATATAGACAGACAATAGTCGAATGTCATGTGCAATTGCTATACAAAGCACGGGTATACAGGTTATGTCAGTATACAAGTGTTCGAATGTCACGTGACACCTCAACATACAAGTGTTCGAATGTCACGTGACACAATCAGACATATTGGTGAATATCATATGGTATTCCAAATTAACAGCAAATATGATATGATACTCAGCAAAAGTGCTATGTAAGCTAGACGATCGAGCCAGAAGGGCTGTCATTTCTTGTGAGTTTGTAACACAATTACGTGTAATAATTTATATGTATTAATTCACGTATACAGCTCAGCCCCCCCCCCCCCCCGGAAGAATTTTAGTCTCCCTTAGAAAAGTTTCAAACTGGATTGTACATCTTCGCAAGCTCTTGAATACCCCTCCCAAAATGTTTTTCAGCCCACTCTTTAGCATAGTGTCCTGGGTCCATGTAAATATCAGGGGCGGAACGATTTTCTGTGGGAGTAGAATAGAGCAAGCTTAAGCTTTAGACTTATTTTTTGCTTATCTTAGGCTTAGGTTTAGGAACATGCTCATCCTTACGCTTAGGCTTAGGCTTAGACTTAGACTTTGGCTTAGTCTCAGGCTTAGGCTTAGACTTAGGCTTAGGCTTAGACTTAGGCCTAGACTTAGGTTTAGGCTTAGGAATATGCTTATAATATAATACTGTTCCGCCGCTGTTCTTTACATTGGCCGTGTTCTGGATACGTCATTGTCAAAATGTGAAAGGAGTAACAGGTTGCATACAGGTTTGAATGTAGACTAAGGCTAAGCATGCGATAAATAATTATCACAAACATACATGAACATTTCGGAAGATCATTGCCGAACGTATAGTACGAATCACACTGTATCGTTTGATTACCGTGAACCGCTTCACCAGGCGGGCACGAAAATGACAGCACCGTTCCGACAAAGATCCGGTTTTCAGTTGTGTTTACAGTCAAACCTGCAGGAAAACTTGCTTGATTGACGTAACAAAATTCTAGAAAAATACAATAAAATTAAAACTAAAACAAACAAAAAATAAAATTACAACTGAAGGCATTTTTTACTGCCAAATTTTTGCGCAGGTGTTATTTCAATCAAGAAGCAGTAATGACTTTTGACGAATAATGAAAAGTTTAATTCATTTGACGCAATAATGCCCACAAACTTGGTACAATTAATGAAATTTTGTACGATATACAAATTGTTAAAATCAAAAGTGCACTGTAATGTTTCAATGTGTTAACTAATCAATTCAACTTGCGAGTTGGTTATTTCTGAATTAATAACAGTAAATATTAACTCACTCTGAGAGTTGAGTTGACTCTGGCCTGAGTTGACTTATTAACTCAAAATGAATTGAATGATCTCAAATTTGTACTCAAATTTCTGAGTTCTGATAGTCCTAACTCAGACTGAGCATTTCAACTCACTTTGAGTTAAAATCAACTCACTGAAATTTACAGTGTGGACGATCGCTCTTTATAACAAGAGTGTGCAACTGGATAAATTCGGTGTAGTATATAAAGTACCCGGCACGCGTTACGTATTTGCTCGACCCCCCCCCCCCATTTTTTGAAGTGTTAACTCCTGAAAAGCGAACTTTTAATAATACTAAAAATTCTCCGCTTATATATTCTTAAGAATTAAAATGTGTAAAAACGCGGTATACGTACGGCATTAATCCAAGGGATGCACATTACCCCCGGGTTCCGCGGGTACCGGTAAAAATTTTTTGACGCGATTACACGGGAAATAATTTCAAAGCGCGGGTAAAACTTTGTGATTCTTTACCCGCCTAATTTTTTTTTGCCAAAACAACAAACAGCGGTTATAGTACATAGCTAGTATCCCTCACAAAAAAGCAGTTTCCTAATCTTATGGTACTGGCTGGATTAGGCCCATGCACGCCGGAATACTTTTCACATACGTTTCAACAGAAATGCTTAAAGTACAGCGTACGATATAGCATTTGGAGACATTCTTCGCTGTTCCTATGGAGGGTCTATTTTTGTTTGCCTTTGAAAGATATGCTCACAAATTTTCTGGATGAAATCTTAAGACTAATTGCGACGATACCATAAAGAAGGTTGCGATCATACGTTCTTAACTACAATGATTTTGTACGGACAAGACCGTTTTGATTCACTGATCATGATCACCCATCAGCAAACAACCTAGTTTTACCAGTGATAGATGTAATATGTTATATTATCCGGTGTTACATTTTTTTGCTCTTTGGCTCGTTTTCGAAGTTACCAATAAAGACAGTTTTGTAACATAAATCGGGAAATACGGTCAATCAAATACGGCCACAAGCAGGACGTTTCTAAGAAAACGCGTAAATGCTACAAGAATGCGATCGGCAACGTTTACAAAATCACCATTGGGCAGCATTTAGATACGAGAACCATTATATACCAACAAACAATACTTATTAATACATTTTTAAGGTTAAAATTTTACAAACAAAGTACAAAAATGTCTTTTTTCTTTAGTTAAAATTGCATAAAGTAGGAAATAAAAGAAATTGCTGGAAACCCGGAAAAGTATATGATTTAATATTATTTACAAAATATACAATGCAAATATCACATACACCTTACCACGACAAATTAACGCGTTGTTACTTAGCGTTCCGTCACTTAAACATTCAGCAGTTGACGGTTCAACAGGCATTCTTTCTCTTCCTAAACATCTGATACCTACGACACTTCCTGTAACGAATGGTCCGCTTGTAATAATATTGCGTGAGCCATAACTCGTCGTTGGCATTGAGCAAACACCTAAAAACCAGTCGTAGTGGAAACTACATTTATTGAACGAAGCGCGAACACACGTAAGCAATTAAGGTAATATGCAAATTAGTTATTAGCTAACTATTCATTTATCGGTTTTGGAGGTTTGTAAGCAATTTCCTCAGATTCCTCGCACCCAAAAAGCTTCAGTGAACCCTAATAATTATTGAAATAATTTAAAAAGTCCTAGTATGCAAGTTAGTGATTAGCTAACTGTTCAATTATCGGTTTTGGATGTTTGTAAACTTTTTATTCAAATTCCATGCACCTAAAAACCCTTTAGTGCTGAAATCATATTGCTTTTAACATTAATAATTAGGAAAATATTGTAAGAAGTGAGGTTAACACCCCAGGATAATTGGCTTTCAAACAAAAAAAGTTTATCAAAATCGGTTCAGCCGACGGACATCCACCTTTTGACCCCCAAGTACAAAACATAAAACGCGTCGCGAAACTGCGAGCTTCGCTCGGACTTTCGCTTCGCTTAATTACGTGAAACCTAAATACGTTTCGTACACTGCAAATTCCACAGAGTTGATTAATCAACTCAGCTAAAGGCTTAGTTATTTCTGAGTTAATAACAGTAAACATTAACTCACTCTGAGTTGCGTTGATTCCCGCTCTGTGGTCAGTTGATTCCGGGTGAGTTGAATAATTAATTCAAAGTGAGTTTTTTGAGTCAGAATTTTGATTTCTAAAAGTCCCAACTCAGATTGAGTGATTCAACTCATTCTGAGTTTAAAATCAACTCACTTGGATATACAGCGTATCATATGGCAAAAATATTTATTTAACCAAGAGCGGATGATCACTCTTTATAAGAAGAGTGCGCAACTGGGTACATTCCGCGTATTAAAGAATTTACCCGGCCCGCGTTGCGTTTTTGGCCTACCCCCCTTGCTTAGGGGGTCTGTATGCAGTTTTATATCGTAGTAATGCTAGGAGCAAATTGTACCCCCCCTTGTTTAAGGGGGGGGGGGGTAGGTGTACTGAAGCATACTGTTAACCTCTTGCTTAATCCCCCCCTTGATTGAGGGGGGTCGAACAAAAATGCAACGCGTGCCGGGTACATTCTTTAATACACAGAATGTACCCAGTTGCACACTCTTGTTATAAAGAATGATCATCCACTCCTGATTCAACCAATCATTGCAGATTAAACCGTATTAAACGCAGACAGTATTTTTTCAATTCAGTTTCTTATGCTTTACTATAAAACAGTTACCTGTTTGTAATCTAAGAAAGTCAAACGAGATTCGTGAGTATGTGAAAGTGTGGAGGGTGTCTCGAACCCTCAGTGCGTCTTCTAGGGACACCCATGAGAAATAGTACGTTTTTGAATTTTTCAGAAGTAGCGGTCGTATCTCCCTATGTGTCGTTTAGTTTATCCGGCCGAGTTGAAAACTGATCCATCAAATAAGTTTAGTCTAAGACTGCTAAATTAAACCACGGCGTATTTTGTAGTGAGTTCCTAGTATCCATCAGTACGGCACATGATATGGTTCAGTTGTCTTTAGTGTCACGGACGCAACCTCAAAGCTATCGGTGTATAAAATGGCTGATATAATTTAAATTTACAACTATTAATAAATCTAAATCGCCAATCAAATCTTACGTTTGCATGACGGCGGATTCAACGCCACCCAATCTCCGACGACCTCGTAAAATGGTTTGTTTTCAAATTTACAAGTAAGATTACTGTCGCCAATTAGCATATGGTTAATATTGCAAAGAACAGTCGCTACGGTATCCCGTGCAAACGTGTCAGTTGGAGTTTGCTGGGTGTAAGATACTACGCCATTCTCGATACTCAACGGCAAGCAAACTAAAATTATAATATATTCATTGCGTTGTATTAAATAAAATAAAGTTTGCCATGGGCCAGGATGGCTCACATAATCGGGTATTTTCCGTTATTCCCCGCACGCGTTTGCCCAAAAATGGTTTGATTTTGAAAATTGTTTTGCATACTGGAGCTTCTTATGACCTCCCGCGGATGATTCCAAGCCTCAATTTAAATTTTTTGAAAAAGTCTAATTTGTAAGGTTCCAACGCCCCCATGTGGGACCCCAAAAAATTTGTCGAAAAGTTTGACAAATTTAAATACCATTCGATGCAACTTGTGAAGCTGCTAAGTCCAGTGATGTTTAAATTTTTCGCAAACAGACGATTGATTAACGAATTCTAGTCAAACCAAAACTCGTTAGCCAGACGTCTAATTGCGGCAAATTTAACACCATTGGACTCATCTCCGCAAACTGTACCAAATGGATTAAAATTTGTCATACTTTTTGACAACAAAATTTTTGGGTCACAACAGGGGGGACCTTGGGAACTTGAAAAATAGAATTTTTCCAAAATTCAAATTAAGGCGCGTGGAAAATGATCACAGGATATCATGAGAAGCTCAAATATGCAAAAAAATTTAAATGCAACGATTTTTTGGGCAAACGCGAGCTGGGGGGGTGGGTAACGAAAAAGACACCATTAAAGCAAGAGTTTATGCAACAGGGTAATTGATATTTTAGACTTGCACGATCCATTTATATTGAACACAGTATCTGTTGGTAAGTAATTTGTCTGAAAACACGTTTATCACAGCGTTTCCGCCCAAGTTTTAAATAAACGTACAGACACACTTTGGAGGCGGATGGTTGAATCGAATGTTCCTGCACACTGCTTCCGCCTCACCGACCAGAGTACGTCCTGACGGACACTCATATTTAATTGTTTGCGATGCGTCTATTGTTTCATTTGTTTCCAATCCAAGGAAATCTTCTATATTACATGGTTTTGCTAAAATTAAACTAAATTATTATTATTATTTAGTAACAATTACACCGTCAACAGATGATATTACACAGATTAAAGTACGTAGCTCAATATCAGACGATTTTTAGAGTGTTTTTATTAATGAAAATGGTATTATATTTAGCATTTGGCAGCATCTCAGCGTTCTATTTTGCCAGGCAGGATACATTGTCAATATCTAAACAACCAGAATCCTATTAACCGCAGAAAAAAAGTATTTGGAACTTTGGGGCTGGTTCATCTTATATACCGAAGTCTCACATATGGGACCAGAAACCGCAAACTTTGACGGCAATGAAACTCGCCTAAATACATCATTATTACATAACACTGTAAATTCCAATGAGTTGATTAATCAATTCAGCTACGGAGTTGGTTATTTCTAAATTAACAGTAAACATTAACTCACTACCAGTTGAGTTGATTTTCACTCTAAGTTTAGTTGACTCTGGGAGAGTTGGTTAATTAACTCAAAATGAATTATAAATCAACTCAAAATTTTCTGAGTTCTGATAATTCTAACTCAGACGAGAGTGATTCAACTCATTTTGAGTTAAAATCAACTCACTGAAATTTACAGTGTAGGTCTAATACGTTTCTATGTGCAGTATTCTAATAATTATTAATTTGGATTCCTTAGAAAACACTCAACATTGTCGTTTATACAGAAAAAGTAAATAATATGTTTTAGAAATAGAAACATAAAAACAAAATGTTTAAGCGTTGCAGCTAAAACTGAAACTTTAACACCGTAAAATGTCCACATATTGAATGTTAATCAAGTTTTCAGCTGACAGGTGTACTGTAAATTTCAATGAATTGCTTAGTTAATTCAACTAGCGAGTTGGTTATTTCTGAGTTAATATCAGTAAACGTTAAATCACACTCGGTTGAGCTGATTCCCAGTCTGTGTTGAGTTGACACTGGATGAGTAGATGAATTAACTAGGAATGAATTGAGTCAACTCACAAAATTCTGAGTTCTGAAAGTCCTAGCTGAGACTGAGCGATTCAACTCATTCTGAGTTAAAATCAACTCACTCAAATTTACAGTATGAAGTTACGGTTATTTTCTATTGTAAATTTTTTATTTTTTTAAAGAATACTTACGTGTCATTAAGATCGGAGCGTTTGTTCGTATCTCTATCACCTGAAAACAATACCAGTTTGCGAATCCATTAATGACTTACTGGAAACCACTGTAAATTCCGATGAGTTAATAAATCAACTCAGACAGCGTATTAGCTTTTTTACGTTGCTTCTATAAGTTAATAACAGTAAACAGTAACTCGCTTTGAGTTCATTTAAATCTGGGTGAGTTGATTAATTACCTACTCAGAATGAGTTCATTTAATTCAGAATTACGAGTTCTTAAAGACCTAATTTAGAGCTCTGACTTCTGAGTGTATTCAACTCATTCTGTGTGGATTCAACTCATTCTGAGTTAAAATCAATTTGCTGAAATTTACAATGAGTGAAGCTAACCGGTCACTTGCATTTCCATGTCTCAATATTGAAAACTTGTTTTTGTGCTTACCGAATGCGTTGCGATGGAAGCATTGTTGCATGAGTACTGACTGACGTTAATATAATTCGAATTCCCAGATATTGTAGCGGTACATGACCGCTGTTCGAATATCCGAAACCCCGAGATGGTTACCGTTTGTCAAGTAAGAACTACACTGCAAATTCCAGTCAGTTGATTTTTTACACAGATTGAGTTGCATCCAGTCAGAAGTGTGTGAGCTCTGAATTTTATGTGTTTCAGAACTCAAAATTGTTAATTGATTGAACTAATTTTGAGTTAATTAATAATTAACTCACCCGGAATTATATCAACTCAGAGTGAGTTAATATTTACGGTTGTTAACTCAGAAATAATCAGAAATAACTAATTAATGCTAAGTGTGGTCCCAAAATGATCCTAAGAAAATTACGCGAATATTTTACTAATTATATATCAATATTCTATACGACATGATAAGCATAAGGTACGCCACATTACAAAAGTGTCTGATGTCTGACAGCGGCTGCAGATTTCGGAACGGAAAAATTGTAAGACATGATTTTTTGTGAAAAATATGTCTACGGGACAAATTGTGAGATAGGGACATTACCATTTTATCACAAAAAATTATCTCACGAGCGGCGGTATACCATATATCTCGATCCGCAAGTGCATGTCTAAAAATGGCATTTGTGGTCTGCGTTCGACAAAAAACATGTTATTGATTTTTAGTTTGATTGTTACAATACATTCTTACGCTTAGACTTAAGCTAAGAAATATGCTTACAATACTGTTTCGCTCCTGTTCTTTACATTGGAAAACACCACTGACGCTAAAGCGAAACACTCCAGAAGCAAACCATGAAAAAAATAGGAAATTAATTCACTTACCATACTTTCCACAACGCCAAACAACGCAATCAATAAATAAATACTTAAAATAATCATCTCAAATGAATAATAAACTGTCGAAGCCACAGATACACGTAAAAAAACAGTAAAAGCTTCAACACATTTAAAATAGTATTGCATAAAAACAAAAATATATAAAAGTTTGTGTACAAACGTTAATTGCAGAGTGCAACCGGAAATGAAAAATGCCCGCGTCGGATATAAACAAAATTTACCGGAACCGGGACAAGACGCGGGTTAAAAGTTATGTAGTTAAAATACAGCTTCATTCACTTTATATTTCAGTGAATATCTGAAAAGTGTTGACAAAAATCACTCGTTGGATTTATGCGTAGATATATTTATTGCGCAATCATTACAATTTTTGCTATTTACCAAAATTTAAAACTTAAATGCACAAAAACGACACAATTTTTGAAAAGTTTGAAAAATTTCGCGAACAAAATTACCAAATATTCTTCCGCAACCAATACCAACTACAGGAACTGGAACCGGAACCAAACTCTCCGTTAAAGGCCATTGTCGTAAAATTATTGAACTCGCAGCGTCACTTTTTAAATTGGATTTATTTGGTAAAATAAAAGTTAAGCTTTGTTATTTATCAATCAGGCGAAACAGCTGTATACTTCTCCAACAATTATGGCTAAGTCTTAGGCTTAGGCTTAGGGTCAGGCTTAGGATCCGGGCTTAGAATAAAATCAAGACTTAGACAAATGTTTATGCTTAGGCTTATATGCTTACGTCTTTTCCGAAACCTAACCCTAAGCCTGAGTCTAAACCTGTGGCAGATGTGTGCACACGCCAAGTAAACTTATTTACTACAAACTACGCTTTAACTTTAATTGGGCATGAAATGACTTTTGTTAGGGAAGGCTGAAAAATTTGAGCAGGGCCATACGGAGGAGTTTTCAATGACTTACAAGCAAGGTTGAAAATTTTTTACGAGTGCCAAAATTTTACCAGGGTGGACGAGTCCGTACTGCCTCCGCCATGGCTATGGGTCCGACTGCGCATAAGTGTTGTACTGTATCCAGAATGCTAGCGAAGGATTTTGTATTTTGTTTGAGTTCTAAATGCAAGTTTTAATTAAAACCTCGAAAACACGAACGAGAAATTTAGAAAACCACCGCTGCTTTATACACTGTAAATTCCGATGAGTTAATTAATCAACTTAAACGTAAAGTTACTTATTTCTGAGATAATATCAGTAACCCTTAATTCACTTTAAGTTGAATTTATTCTCACTGTGAGTTGAATTGACTCATGAGGAGTTGATTAATTATAATTAAATGAGACTTAGTTGAATCAACGCAGAATTGTGAGTTATGATAGTCCTAATTCAGACAGTGTGATTCAACTCATTCTGAGTTAAAATAAACTCACTGCAATTTACAGTGATAGACGCACGAATCCGAACGGGATTTCACGTCTTGTTGAGATTTTGTAATGCACATCACTTGTAAATATTTATTAAGCACTGTGTATTGCAGGTTATTTCAAGTATTCATACACTGCTGCGCAGTGTTGTTCATAGGATGCTGTGTGAGAAGTTCATGATTTTGGCTAATTGCTATACCCTGAATCACATCTCTTAGTTTGTTCTTCCCGATGTATGCGAATCGCTCAGATTCACATTGCGGACACAGCCGCCATTACATAGTTTTATCAATTTTCGCCTTGTAGCCACCCTAAGCCTAACTTCAGTTCTAAGAGAGACTAGGTGGAGCCAGGGACTCCCTCAAGGTGTAGTTTGAGGTTTATTTTAATTTATGTTTTAGTTTTTAGATTGAAATAAGGTTTAAGAGTGGCAGAGCCACCTACATGCTGCGTGCAGGAAATGATTATGAAAAGTTTCAAAAAACATAGCAAAAATTATAAACACCGAGAAGTCAGTGTTTAAAGGCAAAAAACGAATTTTACCGTTAATTTTTAATCTCGAAACGATAAAATCAACATTGAACCTTTCCAGATAAATACATTTTTAAAAATGAAAATTTAAAAATGGAATCAAAAAACAATTTTTTACACAATTTATATGCTAAATTTTTGATACAAATGGCTTCGTCGGAATTTCGATCTCAAACGAAAATTATTATTCTTAGAAGTTTTGCCGAGATTTACACCAATAAAGTTTCTGTTAATTAATGTGCTTAAACTGTCTAAATTGCCTGTTTGCTTGCCAGGCGGAAAATATGTAAGGGCCTTAGTATTTTGATGGCACCTTTGATCGGCACGATTTTAGGTTTAACAAAATATCCCAAATTATACATGGTTGTGCTCAAAGCAAAAATCTGCTCGCCCAATTTCAGATAGAAAATATTTTTAAAAACGAACAGGAAATGAAATTAGTTAATTTTTCAGTTTTTATGCAATATCACTTGTGTAAATACTTCCGGAATATAAATTTCAAAGTAAAAATTATCTTTAGAATTTTTACAGATACACCAAAATAGTTCAAAAATATATTTTGGGGGTGGTGCAGATATAACTCATTGAATGGTTGTGAGGTAGGGTTTTTCTTCAGGCGGGGGGTGTGGTGCGGTGTTACCTACAAATTCATCAATGTACGTAAACGCTCGAACCGCAACGAGGGTATGCAAATTACCTAATTATATAAAACATAAACCATTCATGCGTAATGTTTTTGATTGTATATGTAATAGTCTTGCTATTTATTCTCGAATAAAGAATGTCGATAAAGGAACTGAACGTTTTTGGTTTCATGTAGAATTCGGCAGAGATATAATATTCTCCAGTTCAAAGATTTTCATCAACTACTCACAAAATAAATTGTCTTTAATGTGTGAAATTTAAGATAGTTATGTCTTAATACGGACTCCAGACATATATGTCTTCAATTCCAGTGTTTTATTTTAAAAAATTTTTCACAAATATTGGTCTGAAATTTTTCAGACTTAAAAGTTGTGAAACTGAAGACTTTGTTTCATGAGCAATTAAGACAAATATTTCTGAAATAAAAGACAAATTTTCTTAAAATATGAGAAATATGTCTGAAGTACAAAAGAAAGGGGGGCTAAAGCTCAAGGATAAGTCTAAATTTTACGACCTAGGATACGTCCAAGTCGTAAAATTAGGTTGTGGGGAGCCTAAATTCAACTATAAATATCCTTGAAATTTGATTATTCGTATACACTCCAAAGGATATAAAAACTAAAGGTAACTTTTTTACATACATAAAAATCAAAAAATTAACTCTTGTTCGTTTCGCTCGCGGGTTTTTGACACTATTCTGCCTTCCCGTGTTTTTTCAAATGGCGTTAGACACTACACAGGTACAAGGTTTAGACCCGACATGTGAGCCTAAGCCACCTATTTTTGGCGATCCCAAGCTTATGGTAGTGCGATAGTAATTTGCATAGTCAGGTTCGCTGCGCTGGCTTAGGATCAGGTGCCGGGTGCCAAACTTATATGGGGCCTACGTCTTGAGTGATTTATGTGTGAGCTAGAATGTTCACATATAGGACAGTCCCAGGCCCAGAGTGCGCGTGGGATCAATTGTGCTAAGTTTGCGATAATGCAAGATTACCACCAGATGCCGATTTTGATCTCAATTTCATATATTATACTCGCCAACTGATAGCGTATTTTATTAACATATCTATTTTTAGCTTATCCACTTCCGTTATAGGTTACATCGATGATTTTGAGATTCCGCAAGCGATCTGACAAGAGGTGGCTCGTGTGGATATTTACTTGGTACAGAACAATTACACGTTTCGCCTGGAATGAATGATGCCAAAGCGAACGTCTGGCTTCATGCTCGTTTCAATCGTTTTTACAGTACATATTAACAATGTACCTATGTATAGGGTACTAGCCAAGAACGCGCTGTAGCTGCCGTTTCACGGTACATTTCCTCGACGCGTGAATATCAAATTCGCCAACAAGATCACATCACTGATTATGAAATAGAAACTGATGTTTTCTGTAGTTTTTGTTATCGTGTATTATATTTGTAAGGTGGTTCTAAGTTGAATTTACTTTGCTTTTCCAACTTATGGCATTAGTTTATGCTATTTCGCTTGCTAACGTATATTTGGAAGTGAGCACTCTTGCTAGGTGACACCTGCTCAGATGCTTTTCTCCGTGCATCGCTGGGCATTGTTAAAGATGCCTTGCTATTCTTAATGGGGAAATCAAGCCTAAAGAGTAGAGCATGTAGGAATGCATCTGGGCACGCTGTAAATTTTTACCAGGTTAATTTTCTAATACAGTCCGTAAGGCGCAAAATGTGTGAGCCCGGGTCGAAACCGCGTCAACTTTGTTATCAAGGCGCGGGATTGGCGTCTTCGGCTTCAGGGTCGCAACTATGGGTCTCGAGGTATGTTGATTCTGAGGCGCAGAATTAGCGGTTGCTGGTTGTGGAGCATGGCCTATCCATTTAAGCGTAAACTACTAACCGAGTGCTAAGATTTGACGGAGTTTAGCTTACGAATACTCTAAATATTTCCGACAACCTTTGTATGGACTTGTGTTCGTTACTCTTTCTTTGTATGATAGCATTACAATACCGTTCCTGGTTGTAGTTTCGTGCTTTTTCTCCCGTTTCATTTGTTGTTGCTATTCTTTTTTGGCAAGTTTTTGGTCCACGCAAAAAGTATGCCGGTTGTTTCTGAAAATTCTTAAAATTTTGCAGATTCCATCGGATTTTATGCAAACTTATGCAAAATAGGTGTAGCCGAAATCAGCCCTATATCAACGGCTACAAAATCTTTTTCCTCAGGCATTCAGTTTGCATCTTTTATCTTCAGATAGTTAGTATTGCAGTTCAACTTTCACTGCTGCCTATCATCGTTTCTATATTTTCTTTACCACGTCTTTGTTTTTTTCAGTAACAGGTCGAGCCAGTCAGCTTCAAGATAAAAGTCAGCAACGGTAAATTTTGTATTTCGCCAAATCATCTCGGGTACCGGTAGCCGGCGGTGTCAGCGGTACCAGGGAATGAGGCAAAAATTTAACGTGGTCAATCTGTATCATTTTTAGAATAATAAATGACAGGTGTCCAGTTTACATAGGTAAACGTACTATTTTCTGGAAGCTCCTAAATATTTTGTTGCATATTTGACGTTGCGATTGTTCTTTTACCCTAATTCGCTAGCTTTGTTTTGACGCGCTAATCCCCCTGGACGGGTCTGTTTTTGTTGACTGGGACTCGGACTGGCTCGGTAAGCGCAACCGAACGGCCCCGAGGTCGGAGTTTTTGCTACTGTCCAAGAACTTGGAAAAATTTTTTCTTTTCCCTTTTCGGATGGATTAACTTTTTGCGACAAGTGCGCGTAAAAAATTCTACAGTCCTGAAATGACGGCCGCCTCCCCAGTTTCCTTTTTTTCCTTTATGACCAATTACTTTTTACCATAGATTTTGTTTTTCCTCGCACTTCGATATTCTTCCTGCCCACCGGATGGTTGAGGTAATTACCCTCCACGGGGATCAGAAGTTTTAACCAGGGGCAGAAATAATAAGCGAGGATATGAGTCTTCTAGCCC
>JASANG010002969.1:0-19572 GCA_030248215.1 Enoplolaimus lenunculus
AAAATTAATTCCGAACCTTTATAAAATTTCACCGGTTTGAATAATGAGTCTAAAATTTCAAATTTCAATGTTGTCACTAAAGGGTTATTGAGTGTTAAATTTGTTGAATTTTTTGTACTATCATTGGTTATAACATGTAAAAGTGGTTTATATTTTCCATTTATTGACCTTTCTTTAACAAACGAAGCCATTATAAATCTTGGTCGGTTTTCTAATAAATTTATCGGCATTCGAGCTGTATGCCGACCGTTTTTTAAGTGTCGCATTCCTAGTTTCAGTTTATTCTGCATTTCATTTGAAAGTTTCATCTCGCTATTGTTTATGCAATAAACATTTACTTTCTGGCTTATAGGGTCTAAAGTAAATTCAATGTTTGACGAAAATTGATTTAAAAATGTAAGTAACTTACCAACTGTATAGTACCCCTCTTCTACTGTAAACTGTTTCCATGAACCGTTATTAAAATACCTAATTTGGTTTTGTGACATATTCAAATATTTTTCGGGTGTTACCACTTCAAGCACTGTAACACCGCTGGCGCAAAATGGCGTCGCCAAATCTACTGTCGGGTTATCTAATTTACACACTACAACCACCTCCATATTTAACTCAAAATTACAAATATTGAACGCTTTTAAGCATATTATACGCAGTAGCAACACAAAAATTATAATCATCAAAACACTTACAACCAGTTACAATAACATTTCCAGTTCTAAATATCAATAATACACCATAATTTAAATTAACTTTTAAACTGTTATGCAACTCTGGTTCATAAAACACTCTATATCTGTATCGCCAAAGTTCATACACTTTCCACAACTTTAACTTAAACTCGGTTTCTAATAACCCTACTACATTCCTCAACTGCAACGCATGGTTTTCATTTAATTCATAACCAATGCTTTTTAATGTATGTTTTATTTCTCTAATCAATACCTCAGCTTCAATCATTGACTTAACCCCAACTAAATTTATTTTTCCGTTACTAAACACTAATGCAGTGCCACCATTTTGAAATTTCCAAATACCACCTGTAAACCTTCTGCTATCATATATAAATGCATCAATTAAAATATACAATTCATATAAATCCAAAGCACACATTAAATCACAAGTCACAGTCAAATTAGTTACTGTTTGTTTCATCTCTAACTTCCATCCAAAGTTTCCCTAACGTATTACTCCCAGTCCATTTACTTATATCCCTGCTTATCTTATCTGTTATCGAAATTCCTATACCCCAGTAATTATCATATTCACTTGCTTCTGCAATCACTGCACAACCTGTATTTACTAATTCCTTTTTAACATGTTCATGCTGTTGCACTTTCGCTAATAACCCTTTTTTCATAACATTATTTGCTAGCCCATCATTTAACCATTTATTCATGTCATAATTCTTAATAATTTTACCAATTTGTTTATGTTGGCTTGGTTTATACGCTCTCATTATTGCCTTATATGCTTCATTATCACCGAAATATCTCGCTTTTTCACTTTGGTACCATTGTTCATTACAAACATAACATTTACCATCTATTATAACCTTACAAATGTTAAAATTACTAAAGGTACTCCAACCCATCTGCTCCATAATGATATTTCATAAATTTCTTCCCTCCTTTTTCTTTTTGTTTGCAACCAAATCCCCTTTTTTTTTTCCAGCCCCTTAAATGAACTCAATATTTAGCCGTGAGTATTTATGCACCAGACACAGAATACGCTTTTGAAAGTGTACAAGGTAACATTGGAGGTAGCCAGCGTTTAGCTGTAATGCAAGGATCGAAAAAGGCTGAAATTTACATGCCTTTAGTTTTAGATGCAAATTTAACCCCTTCATATTTACCACCACAATCGAGAATTGAATTAAAGTTTACACGTAATACACCTAATTTGATTTTAGTACATAAATCAAAGAAACCTTTAGCCATTCGTATAAATGATTTCAAACTTTATGTTTCAAAAGCAAAACTAACAAAACAGGCATTAGAAAACCAAACTAAAATTTTGTCAAATAATGGAATTGGAATACCTGGAATAAGATTTAAGGTGCATACACTTTCGGTAAATAAAGGGTTACAGAATGTAGACTGGACAATTTTTGAAGGTTCGTTACCCAGAAGAATTCAAATTTGGGGTATAACGCAGGACGCATATACCGGTACAAAAGAAAAAAATTTATTTAAATTTTCGTTACCGGATATGGATAGATTTACTATATTTATGAATGATGATCGTTACCCATGTAATGTGGCTTTACCGTGTAAACAAGGTAATAGTTTAAGACCCTTTTACCATACATTGCAAGCCTTAAACTTTAGAAACGAGGATTTAGGATTAACTGCAACTGGCTTTTGGTCAGATGCAGGATACCAAATATTTTCGGTAGACTTAACTAAAGACCACAGCAGTGACTGTGATTATTTAAGCGGACCAATTGACGGTCAAGTTAAACTTTCAGTTGACTTTTCAAAAGAATTAGCGAAACCGATAGTAATATTTGCAATGGGTGAATTTACGGGGGAGCTTAAAATAAATGCGATAGTAATATTTGCAATGGGTGAATTTACGGGGGAGCTTAAAATAAATGCAAACCGTGAAGTGTTTTGGACTAAAAGTACTTAAAAAGAATAAATACCAAACCCAAAAATAACAATGGATAATAAGCGTTTACTTATTTGTATATGCGCACTATTTAGTGCTGTTATTATTGAAACGATATTGTTATTGGTAAATGTAAACTGCGGGGTAAAACTGAAGAAACCAAGAAACAAGATTTATGTTATGATGATTGGCGAAATGGTTCATTGGAAAAGTGGAATGCTGCTGATGACTAAAAAATTAGATTAAAAAAAAAAAATAGCAAAAATTTAAATTTTACAATACTCTGTTATAATAGATGGTAAAATGTTATGTTTGTAATGAACAATGGTACCAAAGTGAAAAAGCGAGATATTTCGGAGATAATGAAGCATATAAGGCAATAATGAGAGCGTATAAACCAAGCCAACATAAACAAATTGGTAAAATGATTAAGAATTATGATATGAATAAATGGTTAAATGAAGGACTAGCAAATAATGTTATGAAAAAAGGGTTATTAGCGAAAGTGCAACAGCACGAACATGTTAAAAAGGAATTAGTAAATACAGGTTGTGCAGTGATTGCAGAAGCAAGTGAATATGATAATTACTGGGGTATAGGAATTTCGATAACAGATAAGCTAAGCAGAGATATAAGTAAATGGACTGGGAGTAATACGTTAGGGAAACTTTGGATGGAAGTTAGAGATGAAACAAACAGTAACTAATTTGACTGTGACTTGTGATTTAATGTGTGCTTTGGATTTATATGAATTGTATATTGTAATTGATGCATTTATATATGATAGCAGAAGGTTTACAGGTGGTATTTGGAAATTTCAAGATGGTGGCACTGCATTAGTGTTTAGTAACGGAAAAATAAATTTAGTTGGGGTTAAGTCAATGATTGAAGCTGAGGTATTGATTAGAGAAATAAAACATACATTAAAAAGCATTGGTTATGAATTAAATGAAAACAATGCGTTGCAATTGAGGAATGTAGTAGGGTTATTAGAAACCGAGTTTAAGTTAAATTTGTCGAAAGTGTATGAACTTTGGCGATACAGATATAGAGTGTTTCATGAACCAGAGTTGCATAACAGTTTAAAAGTTAATTTAAATTATGGTGTATTATTGATATTTAGAACTGGAAATGTTATTGTAACTGGTTGTAAGTGTTTTGATGATTATAATTTTTGTGTTGCTACTGCGTATAATATGCTTAAAAGCGTTCAATATTTGTAATTTTGAGTTAAATATGGAGGTGGTTGTAGCGTGTAAATTAGATAACCCGACAGTAGATTTGGCGCACCATTTTGCGCCAGCGCTGTTACAGTGCTTGAAGCGGTAACGCCCGAAAAATATTTGAATATGTCACAAAACCAAATTAGGTATTTCAATAACGGTTCATGGAAACAATTTACAGTAGAAGAGGGGTACTATACAGTTGATAAGTTACTTACATTTTTAAATCAATTTTCGTCAAACATTGAATTTACTTTAGACCCTATAAGCCAGAAAGTAAATGTTTATTGCATAAACAATAGCGAGATGAAACTTTCAAATGAAATGCAGAATAAACTGAAACTAGGAATGCGACACTTAAAAAACGGTCGGCATACAGCTCGAATGCCGATAAATTTATTAGAAAACCGACCAAGATTTATAATGGCTTCGTTTGTTAAAGAAAGGTCAATAAATGGAAAATATAAACCACTTTTACATGTTATAACCAATGATAGTACAAAAAATTCAACAAATTTAACACTCAATAACCCTTTAGTGACAACATTGAAATTTGAAATTTTAGACTCATTATTCAAACCGGTG
This sequence comes from Enoplolaimus lenunculus, assembly GCA_030248215.1. Lineage (NCBI taxonomy): Eukaryota > Metazoa > Nematoda > Enoplea > Enoplida > Thoracostomopsidae > Enoplolaimus > Enoplolaimus lenunculus. Next base: position 4,419 of record JASANG010002969.1, read on the forward strand.
AAATTTTATAAAGGTTCGGAATTAATTTTGAGATTATGGTTCAACTGAAAACCCTTAAAAAGGATAATATATACAAATTTTTAAAGTAAAAACATGGCTCGCCCGTTATGTTTTAATGCAAGCGGACTTGCTTCAGCAGTAGTTGACAAAAAAGAAACCAAGCGTGTATTTAAACGTAAGCATAAGAAAAAGCTTAAAAAGGGTAAGAAAATTGTTATTAAACATAAAAAATGGCGCAAAAAGCGTGCAGTTTGGAAAAATTGAATTGGGGCTCGCAGAAGTACCCAGTTCAAGATTTAGTGTCATCGACACAGTTGATTGAAGTTGCATGTGAAACAACTTTACCCAGTATAGATACAGATGACATTTTTAGATTTAAAATTAGTGAAAGTGCTTTTGATTTAATTGATTTATCACGAATGTATGTTTATATTGATTTGCAAGTATTGAACGCTGACGGTACAAATATTGATGGTAATTTAGAATTTATGCCTTGTAATATGTTTGGTTATGCTTTATTTTCATCGGTTGAAATGAAAATTAATGGGGAACCAGTTACTTTTAACCAAAAACATTAGCCATGGATGGTATATACATTACATATGCTGTTTATGAATTCAGCACAAAGAACTCAATATTTAGCCGGGAGTATTTATGCACCAGACACAGAATACGCTTTTGAAAGTGTACAAGGTAACATTGGAGGTAGCCAGCGTTTAGCTGTAATGCAAGATCAAAGCTTTACATCTATTAATGCAATAACCCCTAACAAAATTTTACACGTAAACTAAAAACGACCTCAGCTCTTACCTTATATACTAATAACTATTTTTTCTTTTTTTTGAATTTTTTTTTTTTTTTTTTCTAGGGTTTTCAGTTGAATTCTTTTGACTTTTAATTTCGTTGTGTTATTTCTTTTGTTGTGGGTTTGTTATTTTTTCTTGTATACTGTGTTTTTATTTTTTTCTTTCTTCACGGCTTCTTGTTTTTTTAATTCCATTGGTTTTTGTGTCATTCTGTTTTTTTATTCAGTTCATTTATAATTTTTTTCTTTTGGGTCTAAGTTCATTTAAATTGTTTAAAAATTAAGTAATTATCTTTAGTACTCTCTAATTTTCCAACCGTATTAAATACCAATTTTTATATTAAATTTTTTTTACCTCGCTAACTGTCATACTGTTTAATTTATACCACTTATTTATATTACATATCGTTTTAATTTATACATAACAAATTATCCACATTACAACATTAAACATTTCCAGTTCTAATTCAATAATACACTATTTAATTACTTTTAAACTGTTATGCAACTCTGGTTCATAAACACTCTAATCTTATCCAGTTCATCACTTTCACAATTATTACTCTTTCTAATAACCCTACTACATTCCTCAACTCACGCATGGTTTTCATTTAATTCATAACCAATCTTTTTAATTATGTTTTATTTCTCTAATCAATACCTCAGCTTCATCATACTAACCCCCTAAATTTATTTTTCCTTACTAAACACTACATCACATTAAATTTCCAATCCACCTTAAACCTTCTCTTCTTAAATGCATCATTACACAATTCATAAAATCCACACACATTAAATCCAATCACAGTCAAATTAGTTACTTTTGTTTCATCTCTAACTTCCATCCAAAGTTTCCCTACTATACTCCCATCCATTTACTTATCTCTCTTAGCTTATCTGTTATCGAAATTCCTATACCCCATAATTATCATATTCACTTGCTTCTGCAATCACACAACCTTATTTACTAATTCCTTTTTAACATGTTCTGCTGTTGCACTTTCGCTAATAACCCTTTTTTCATAACTTATTTGCTAGTCCTTCATTTAACCATTTATTCATATCATAATTCTTAATCATTTTACCAATTTTTTATTTGGCTTGTTTATACCTCTATTATTCCTTATATGCTTCATTATCTCCGATATCTCGCTTTTTCACTTTTACATTGTTCATTACAAACATAACATTTACCATCTATTATAATCAGGAGTATTGTAAAATGCAAATTGCTGCTATTTTTATTTAACCATCTAATTTTAAAGCCATCAGCAGCATTCCACTTTTCCAATGAACCATTTCGCCAATCATATAACATAAATCTTGTTTCTTGGTTTCTTCAGTTTTACCCCCAAGTTTACATTTACCAATAACAATATCGTTTCAATAATAACAGCATAAATAATCGATATACAAAAAGTAAACGCTTATTATCCATTGTTATTTTTGGGTTTGGTATTTATTTTTTTAAGTCTTTTAGTCCAAAACCTTCACGGTTTGCATTTATTTTAAGCTCCCCGTAAATTCACCCATTGCAAATATTACTATCGGTTTCGCTAATTCTTTTGAAAAGTCAACTAAAGTTTAACTTGACCGTCAATTGGTCCGCTTAAATAATCACAGTCACTCTGTGGTCTTTACTTAAGTCTAAAAATATGGTATCCTGCATCTGACCAAAAACCAGTAGCAGTTAATCCTAAATCCTCGTTTCTAAAGTTTAAGGCTTGCAAAGTATGGTAAAAGGGTCTTAAACATTACCTTGTTTACACGGTAAAGCAACATTACATGGGTAACGATCATCATTCATAAATATAGTAAATCTATCCATATCCGGCAACGAAAATTTAAACAAATTTTTATCTTTTGTACCGGTATATGCGTCCTGCGTTATACCCCAAATATGAATTCTTCTGGGTAACGAACCTTCAAAAATGGTCCAGTCTACATTCTGTAACCCTTTATTTACCGAAAGTGTATGCACCTCTTCCTTTTTTTTTTTTTTTTTTTTTTTTTTTTTTTTTTTGTAAATATTGGGTTTTGTGGTTTTTGGTTCGTTGGTTGGGTCGGTCTTTGGTGTCTTTTGTTGTTCTGTTGTTGTTTCGTGGTTGTTTGCCCTTTTCTCGGTGGTTGGGGGCGGCCTTTTGGTGTGCTTTTTTTGTCTCTGCGTTTTGCATGGGTGATTTAGGGGGGCTTTGCCGTGGTGTTTTGGTGTTTGTTCCTTGTTTTTTTTTTTTTCTGTTTTTTGTTTGTTTTTTTGGGCTCGTTTGTTATGATGATTGATGTTTTGAGTGATGCTGTGATGGTTTTTGTGGTTGGTTTGTTTTTTTGTATATGTTATGGTAATGTTTTTTGTTTATATTATATGTACTTTAAAAGTTTTGATAAATGTGTGTTTTTGATTTTTTTTTTTGATTTTTTATGAATTTTTTTTTTTTTTTTTTTTTTTTTTTGGTATGCACCTTAAATCTTACACCGGGTATTCCAATTCCATTATTTGACAAAATTTTAGTTTGGTTTTCGAATGCCTGTTTTGTTAGTTTTGCTTTTGAAACATAAAGTTTGAAATCATTTATACGAATGGCTAATGGTTTCTTTGATTTATGTACTAAAATCAAATTAGGTGTATTACGTGTAAACTCTAATTCAATTCTCGATTGTGGTGGTAAATATGAAGGGGTTAAATTTGCATCTAAAACTAAAGGCATGTAAATTTCAGCCTTTTTCGATCCTTGCATTACAGCTAAACGCTGGCTACCTCCAATGTTACCTTGTACACTTTCAAAAGCGTATTCTGTGTCTGGTGCATAAATACTCCCGGCTAAATATTGGGTTCTTTGTGCTGAATTCATAAACAACATATGTAATGTATATACCATCCATGGGTAATGTTTTTGGTTAAAAGTAACTGGTTCCCCATTAATTTTCATTTCAACCGATGAAAATAAAGCATAACCAAACATATTACAAGGCATAAATTCTAAATTACCATCAATATTTGTACCGTCAGCGTTCAATACTTGCAAATCAATATAAACATACATTCGTGATAAATCAATTAAATCAAAAGCACTTTCACTAATTTTAAATCTAAAAATGTCATCTGTATCTATACTGGGTAAAGTTGTTTCACATGCAACTTCAATCAACTGTGTCGATGACACTAAATCTTGAACTGGGTACTTCTGCGAGCCCCAATTCAATTTTTCCAAACTGCACGCTTTTTGCGCCATTTTTTATGTTTAATAACAATTTTCTTACCCTTTTTAAGCTTTTTCTTATGCTTACGTTTAAATACACGCTTGGTTTCTTTTTTGTCAACTGCTGCTGAAGCAAGTCCGCTTGCATTAAAACATAACGGGCGAGCCATGTTTTTACTTTAAAAATTTGTATATATTATCCTTTTTAAGGGTTTTCAGTTGAACCATAATCTCAAAATTAATTCCGAACCTTTATAAAATTTCACCGGTTTGAATAATGAGTCTAAAATTTCAAATTTCAATGTTGTCACTAAAGGGTTATTGAGTGTTAAATTTGTTGAATTTTTTGTACTATCATTGGTTATAACATGTAAAAGTGGTTTATATTTTCCATTTATTGACCTTTCTTTAACAAACGAAGCCATTATAAATCTTGGTCGGTTTTCTAATAAATTTATCGGCATTCGAGCTGTATGCCGACCGTTTTTCAAGTGTCGCATTCCTAGTTTCAGTTTATTCTGCATTTCATTTGAAAGTTTCATCTCGCTATTGTTTATGCAATAAACATTTACTTTCTGGCTTATAGGGTCTAAAGTAAATTCAATGTTTGACGAAAATTGATTTAAAAATGTAAGTAACTTATCAACTGTATAGTACCCCTCTTCTACTGTAAATTGTTTCCATGAACCGTTATTAAAATACCTAATTTGGTTTTGTGACATATTCAAATATTTTTCGGGCGTTACCGCTTCAAGCACTGTAACACCGCTGGCGCAAAATGGTGTCGCCAAATCTACTGTCGGGTTATCTAATTTACACGCTACAACCACCTCCATATTTAACTCAAAATTACAAATACTGAACGCTTTTAAGCATATTATACGCAGTAGCAACACAAAAATTATAATCATCAAAACACTTACAACCAGTTACAATAACATTTCCAGTTCTAAATATCAATAATACACCATAATTTAAATTAACTTTTAAACTGTTATGCAACTCTGGTTCATAAAACACTCTATATCTGTATCGCCAAAGTTCATACACTTTCGACAAATTTAACTTAAACTCGGTTTCTAATAACCCTACTACATTCCTCAACTGCAACGCATGGTTTTCATTGAATTCATAACCAATGCTTTTTAATGTATGTTTTATTTCTCTAATCAATACCTCAGCTTCAATCATTGACTTAACCCCAACTAAATTTATTTTTCCGTTACTAAACACTAATGCAGTGCCACCATCTTGAAATTTCCAAATACCACCTGTAAACCTTCTGCTATCATATATAAATGCATCAATTACAATATACAATTCATATAAATCCAAAGCACACATTAAATCACAAGTCACAGTCAAATTAGTTACTGTTTGTTTCATCTCTAACTTCCATCCAAAGTTTCCCTAACGTATTACTCCCAGTCCATTTACTTATATCTCTGCTTAGCTTATCTGTTATCGAAATTCCTATACCCCAGTAATTATCATATTCACTTGCTTCTGCAATCACTGCACAACCTGTATTTACTAATTCCTTTTTAACATGTTCGTGCTGTTGCACTTTCGCTAATAACCCTTTTTTCATAACATTATTTGCTAGTCCTTCATTTAACCATTTATTCATATCATAATTCTTAATCATTTTACCAATTTGTTTATGTTGGCTTGGTTTATACGCTCTCATTATTGCCTTATATGCTTCATTATCTCCGAAATATCTCGCTTTTTCACTTTGGTACCATTGTTCATTACAAACATAACATTTACCATCTATTATAATCAGGAGTATTGTAAAATGCAAATTGCTGCTATTTTTATTTAACCATCTAATTTTAAAGCCATCAGCAGCATTCCACTTTTCCAATGAACCATTTCGCCAATCATCATAACATAAATCTTGTTTCTTGGTTTCTTCAGTTTTACCCCCACAGTTTACATTTACCGATAACAATATCGTTTCAATAATAACAGCACTAAATAATGCGCATATACAAATAAGTAAACGCTTATTATCCATTGTTATTTTTGGGTTTGGTATTTATTGTTTTAAGTACTTTTAGTCCAAAACACTTCACGGTTTGCATTTATTTTAAGCTCCCCCGTAAATTCACCCATTGCAAATATTACTATCGCATTTATTTTAAGCTCCCCCGTAAATTCACCCATTGCAAATATTACTATCGCTTTCGCTAATTCTTTTGAAAAGTCAACTGAAAGTTTAACTTGACCGTCAATTGGTCCGCTTAAATAATCACAGTCACTGCTGTGGTCTTTACTTAAGTCTACCGAAAATATTTGGTATCCTGCATCTGACCAAAAACCAGTAGCAGTTAATCCTAAATCCTCGTTTCTAAAGTTTAAGGCTTGCAAAGTATGGTAAAAGGGTCTTAAACTATTACCTTGTTTACACGGTAAAGCAACATTACATGGGTAACGATCATCATTCATAAATATAGTAAATCTATCCATATCCGGCAACGAAAATTTAAATAAATTTTTATCTTTTGTACCGGTATATGCGTCCTGCGTTATACCCCAAATATGAATTCTTCTGGGTAACGAACCTTCAAAAATGGTCCAGTCTACATTCTGTAACCCTTTATTTACCGAAAGTGTATGCACCTTAAATCTTACACCGGGTATTCCAATTCCATTATTTGACAAAATTTTAGTTTGGTTTTCGAATGCCTGTTTTGTTAGTTTTGCTTTTGAAACATAAAGTTTGAAATCATTTATACGAATGGCTAATGGTTTCTTTGATTTATGTACTAAAATCAAATTAGGTGTATTACGTGTAAACTCTAATTCAATTCTCGATTGTGGTGGTAAATATGAAGGGGTTAAATTTGCATCTAAAACTAAAGGCATGTAAATTTCAGCCTTTTTCGATCCTTGCATTACAGCTAAACGCTGGCTACCTCCAATACAGAATGTAGACTGGACCATTTTTGAAGGTTCGTTACCCAGAAGAATTCATATTTGGGGTATAACGCAGGACGCATATACCGGTACAAAAGATAAAAATTTATTTAAATTTTCGTTGCCGGATATGGATAGATTTACTATATTTATGAATGATGATCGTTACCCATGTAATGTTGCTTTACCGTGTAAACAAGGTAATAGTTTAAGACCCTTTTACCATACTTTGCAAGCCTTAAACTTTAGAAACGAGGATTTAGGATTAACTGCTACTGGTTTTTGGTCAGATGCAGGATACCAAATATTTTCGGTAGACTTAAGTAAAGACCACAGCAGTGACTGTGATTATTTAAGCGGAGCAATTGACGGTCAAGTTAAACTTTCAGTTGACTTTTCAAAAGAATTAGCGAAAGCGATAGTAATATTTGCAATGGGTGAATTTACGGGGGAGCTTAAAATAAATGCGATAGTAATATTTGCAATGGGTGAATTTACGGGGGAGCTTAAAATAAATGCAAACCGTGAAGTGTTTTGGACTAAAAGTACTTAAAACAATAAATACCAAACCCAAAAATAACAATGGATAATAAGCGTTTACTTATTTGTATATGCGAATTATTTAGTGCTGTTATTATTGAAACGATATTGTTATCGGTAAATGTAAACTGTGGTGGTAAAACTGAAGAAACCAAGAAACAAGATTTATGTTATGATGATTGGCGAAATGGTTCATTGGAAAAGTGGAATGCTGCTGATGGCTTTAAAATTAGATGGTTAAATAAAAATAGCAGCAATTTGCATTTTACAATACTCCTGATTATAATAGATGGTAAATGTTATGTTTGTAATGAACAATGGTACCAGTGAAAAAGCGAGATATTTCGGAGATAATGAAGCATATAAGGCAATAATGAGAGCGTATAAACCAAGCCAACATAAACAAATTGGTAAAATGATTAAGAATTATGATATGAATAAATGGTTAAATGAAGGACTAGCAAATATATTTAACGTATATACACTGCGCTTAGTTGCCTATAGGCAACTCAATGTGAGAAGGGGTTAAATGTCTGGTATTTCAGACAAGAAATTCGTGTCTGAAGTGAATAAACCTTAATTATAAGACGCAAATGCCTTTTTTCAAAAAATAGTTGTCTTTATTCAAGAGTTAATTTTCGAATTTTTGTGTACGTGAAAAGTTGCTTAGTATATATTCTTAGGAGTTTATATATAAATAATCACGTTGCAAATATATTCCGGGTTGAGCTCAGGCTCCCCCCAACCCAAGTTTACGTCGCGGTCGTATCTTAGGTGGCAAAATTAGTATATTTAGTTGAGATTTAGCTCTTAATTTTAAAGTCCTGGAAAATCGTTTCCGTGTATTTCAGAGATATTTGTCTTATATTTCAGAAACATTTGTCTAATATTTCAGAAATACTTGTTTTAACGGTTCATAAAACAAAGCCTTAAATTTCAGACTTTCAAGTCTGAAAATTTTCAGACCCATGTTTCAAAAAAATTTAAGAATTAAAGTGTGAAATTCAAAACATATATGTCCGCAGTCCGTGTTAAGACATAATTGTCTTAAGTTTCAGACAATATTTCTTGAATATAAGACCATTTATTTGGTATGCACATCACCATAGCGACTCGCTTAGGCTTAGGCTACTACTCGAGTTTTCGCTTTAGATTTGCGGTTCGTGTTCAAGACCTGATCAAAACGAATTCTAATAGGCAAACGACTACAGATCGCCTGTTGTGGATTTTAATTTATAATAAGTTTTGGCCCCGTTTGTAGGGGTTAAACCAATATATCATATTTCTTAAAAATATGGCGTCATTGGAATTTTTTTCAGGCCAATATTTTGTGTTTTCTGGTTTTGGGTTTCCGTGAAAACTAATTGATGCAGCTGAGGAGGAAGTTGGACGTGTTATATATTTTCAGTGCTTTACTTTTGGTATTTCAAAATTTTACAGTTTTTCAAACGTACGCATTCGATATCTCAGCCCCCACATGCATATTTTGGGCAATGTTCCAGCATTAACAGTATTGAAAGAATTTGGAGGAAAGCTGTCTGTTCTATAAAAGAATGCGCGAATACTGTTTATTTTCTTATTGGTTGAATTTGTCAGCTCATAGCTGATAATGTGTACAACTGATTATGGCAAACAAGCTTTAACACGGCCGCCGTTAACATGTTTTATAAAAAAGGTATAAAAAACGTAATCAGCAACAATGGTTACAAAATGTTGCGCAATGCGCAATAAAATTGCGCTGATATTGCAAAATTTTTCAATTTTGTGTCGGATCTGTGCGACAATATTCAGTAATTTAAATAGTAACAAATACAGCGTTTGCAGGCAAACAATTTGAAATGTTGAGCATTTTCAGCGCGACAGGGTTGGTAAGGAAAATGCCTCCCGTTACCTTTTATACTGTAAAATGACAAAATTATAGATTCTCAAAAAAAAAACAATCAACGCAATCTGAATGAAAAATTTTACGATATATATTTGCTACTTCTAGGGTCCCTTGGGCAACAAATATCTCTTTGTTTAGTTATCTTCTGCGTGCCACACGCTAGATTGTTGTTTAGTGCTTTTAGTGAAAAATGCCTAATTTTTCGAAACTTTTTCGGATCTATGCATTTCCTACATAGAGTCCACTATGAGCAACTAATTTCAAACTGTGTTCGAGAAATCACGAGAGTGACGGATGCGTGGTTTTCCGAAACTTTTTCGGATTTAAAAACATTTGCTGCATAGAATCCGCTAAGCAAATTTCAAACTGTAGTCGCGAAATCACGCACAATATGTAGCGGTGTCACCGGATACTAAAAATTATGAAAACGGATAGCGATCAAAATAACGGAAACGGAAAATAGATATTGAAGTATAAAAGTTTCACAAATATTTTATTTTTCTGCGAATATATACATGTGTGTGTGTGATTTATAACCATTATTTGAGCATAAAAATAACGAATTTTTCGATGTTTCCACTTTCCACAACGTAAACGGACACAGATTTATACCAGAAACAAACACGAATATCCGGTTAGAGCTTGATATTTTGTTTTAAATCTGCGCAAGACGCGAGTAGAGTGATAATAGCAAACACGTCTCACATGAGAGATCCTGGTTCGAATCGCAGCTTTACAATATAACTCAGAATCATATGATATAAAATTCATTTACGTAACATAGCAATAATGGAAAAAATTTTCAATTTACTACCTGCGCTCATGGTATCTTTTAGTGTCTTAACTTGATCAAAGTTTCATAAAACTTTATTTTAACTTAGCTCTTACGTCGCCGACAATCGGAGCTACATCTGCTAAGCGTTAGCTCAAAGCCTAAAGTGGCTTCATAGTCGAGCAAGCCTACTGGAAAGCGCAATAAGAGACCTGGTTTGCTGTCCGAAATACGTATGTGGGAAGTTCCAGCTAAACTAATATCCATCTGCCCCCGTAACTCGATAAGAGGTAAATCCCAACGGTTCATAAATCCTGTACTCAGGGCAGTTAGTATGGCGTGACCCAAACGGTTAGAGCATTTCATCATTGAAATTCGACGTAGAGTGGTAGAAACTGGAGGGTTACGGCCTCCCGGGATTTTATTCATCCAAGTTATGTTTTTAGCAGAGAATAGATTTGGTTTTCTGAATCCGTACGAACATCTTACAGTGTATATTTTTAAAAACTACTTTGACCCCCCCGTCCCCTCACAGCATGAATCACGGGGCGATTGAAAAAGAATTGAAGTTCATTAATTAATAGCTTTAGCAGATTGATTGCCATGTTGTATAAAAGTTGCAATTAAGCTTTTATCAGCGGTCTTGCAAAAATCTTTGAACCAGATTCGAATAGGGTCAGTTTTTGGTTGGTTTTTTAGAAAAGTTGCACATGCATTAAAGTCTAAGTCTAAGCCTAAGTCTACATCCAAACCTATGCTTAATCTCGAACAGCGGTTGTGTGGCTAATTTGCAAAACTGTGGTTTTGTGGTTAATTTGCAAATGTGTTCTCTGTAGGAATCAGCCGGCCCATTTCTCTGGGAGATGAAATTTTCCCGGCAGAGAAATTGGCCTATGACACCGGCCGCCAATAATCTAATATTTAGTACATCTTGGTTAAATATTCGAGCGTTACGGCAGAACCGGAAGTATACTGAGCCAAATAGTAGCCAGCAAGGAAACGGAACGTTTTGAGACATGTACACTGGCGAATTAGCCCAGAACCGTGGACAGTGCGCCCTTATTAACTTTAATGGAAGCAACAAAATCAACCAACACTTGATCATACCCCCCTTAGATTATTCATATCACCGTCGCTGTCTTGTAATTGACTAAAACATGTTTTATTAATTAAAGTAAGTAGTAATTGCTCTATAAAGTTGCTAATTTCTGCAATTTCTCTCTCAATTCAAACTTGTAATTTATGCAACCATTAATATGACGGTCGAGGCTAATTTAAGAGGAACGGGTAGGAGTGGCTCAACCCGTTTATAAAATTTTCTCGATTTTCATGTGTATTTAAGACTCAATCATTTTTTGAGAAAATTAGTGTTACAAACATTATTTCTTAGAAAATATGGTTATGTATGTATGTATGGATGTATGTGTGTAAGTATATGTGATGTATATATAGAAGAAGTGCCGTGGGAGAAATGGATGACGTTTCTTATTGAAATATGGTTTTTGTCCATTGAAATTTTGTGTCTTACCTAAAATGTTTGGAATATCTTCAGGTCAATCCAACTAATCCTCAAAATTCGGTTCACTAACCATGTTTTATCGATTGCTTTATCATGCATTCCCCTTCACTACCAAGTCCTCTGTGTCCGCCACACATGAGAAGGGGTAAAATATATGACAAATCACTCAACAAAAACATAGCTATAACGCAATTATTACACCAAGCGTGCTACGGTCAATAAGAAATATATGCTATTGTATATAGGAAATTAATGTTCTGTATTTAATCAATTTTGAGTGTTAATTATTAGAAATTAGCATTGAAATTATGCTAACAATTGATCTAAATAGTTTGCCAAATTATTATAAATTAGGTTAATTTGGTTGCGTTAGCTGCCAAAGGTCAAATGACATACTTTTACTATATATGCCGTAAAATATTTTCTTAGGTGTAACAGTCCAATCAATTTAAAGTGCCGAAAATTGAAGTAGTCTCTGAATGTTTCCATGAAGGTTTTAAAGGTTACGTAAAAATACCTGAAAACTTTTGGGCATTCCTTATACATACATGGCCCGTATTTTTAACCAGCGTAAACGTCAACGAACAGCTTTACAATGAACCAGTGTGTACCCGGATAACCGTTTCCGTGTTCGTTATTTTGATTTCTATTCGTACCCGTTTCTGTTTTTTTACTATCCATTTACACCCTGCATTGAGCAACACATTACCATGCTGAACTATTTGAAGATCTTGATTTATAACATAGGAAACGGTGGAAAGTACAGGGATGTTTCGTCTGTTCGTAGCTTCGGCCCTGGAAAGTAAAGCTTATTTTTCTGGTGACAACAGTCAAATGTGCACAGTTCCTCTAGCCATTGGTGACACATATAAAACTGCGAACTGGTGAGCAAACTAGCAACACCCAATGTTTGTATCAGTTCGTGTAGTGATGGTAAACGCCTAATCAATAGATTTCAGAAAAAACAGAAAATACTCATACATCAAAGACTTGGCCCGAGCAAAGATCAAGAGGAGGATGTTTTTCTACGGGATTACAATAGAGTAAGCTTTAACTTCAGACAATTTTTGCTTAAGCTTTAGGCTTAGGCTTAGATATATGCTCATTCTAACGCTTAGGCTTAGGCATAGATTCAGCTAAATGCTTCGGAATATGCTTGTACTACTGTTACGTCCCTGTTCTATTACATTGGCCAAATATTTTAAAGAATCAGACTGTGTTTTGTGCAACTCGAACCAATTGTAAATTGTATTTCGATAATTTTACTACTTAGAAATATCTTGGTTCAGAAAGTGTCCATGAAGGCTTTGATTTATTAAAATGCTATGCTTTGATTGATTCGCGGTGATTTAACGTGCATGTCTTTAGTTTACGAGTTCCGTTTAAAGTTCAACGCCAAAAATTGCGTTTTTGAGACTGAAAGCATTTGACTTTCTGGCTGAAAAAGTTAACGTTGAGTTCGTATACGATTAAAATTGTTGATTTTCAACCAAGTTTCGAAGTAGTTTCATGGCTACTTGAAATACTGGCATTAATATTAGAAATGTGTTTTAATTTTTTGACTGAAAATACTGTATTTTGAATAGAACTTTAAATTTTGTGGCAAAGAAATCTTTATTTTATTACTTCAATTTAAGCAGACGCAAAATTTAAAAGATCTGTTCAAAATATACTATTTCGGTCAAAAATTAAAACAAGTTACTAGTATATCTGACCAACATACCATATTTTTACATTTTGTGGCAAAGAAGATGTCAAGTTTTACTTCAATTTAAACAGACGCAAAATATTTGCTTTTAAATATATAAACCTGTTTTTGTCACATATGACAGAAACCTTTTCGAAGGGTCCCGAGGGCTTCCAAGCATTCTGTATGCACATTTTTGATCTATTTTAGTCGATTATCGTATTAATTAAAGTCTGCAATCATTGAGAGACTGTCTGAAAATCAGCAATTTAGGTTTTTAATACAAACATCTCATACTAAAATTTGCACAACCACTTGTATTGCGTGATTGTAGCAACTGAAATAAAGAACGAATTGAACAGGACGTCTTCACGCCGCTGGTTCGCAAATTCAATTTTTTTGTCCGGCAGAGGCATATCATGATTTTCTAGGAAAATCGCATGCTTGCTTATAATATTAAGTATCATTTTTGCTTTAATTGACCGTCCGTTGGTAATTAAACTTGTCTATATTTCGAATTATCAAAACATAAATTGTAACAATTTTATATGTATATATATAATATATAAGTCAACATAATGGTCAAAATCAAATAAAAGGCAGCAACTTGAAGATTTTAAAATTATATGCGTTACTTTGAATATTTATTTAATTATTGTTGTCATTTCTAATAAAATTGATACAAGAATATACAAAAGTATTACTCCGTTCTGAAGGGGTTGACTGTCCTGATAACTTAGTAACTATTGAAAAGTCACCATCATTACACGGATGGTTATATTTTAAGCGCCGTATCAACCAAAGTGCGATCTGGCAGGAAATGGACGTCCGGCTACAGTAGTGTTTTTGCTATATGTTTCGGAAACTTTTTTGTATTTTTATAAAACCTGTGCAATTCAGCGAGCCTGTTTATACTTTGATGCCATTTTGGAAGATTTAATTATCGATATTTCCAATGAAGAAGATTAAAAGTGGGACCATATTTTGACAATGGTTTGTAGATAATTGTAAAAGTTAGCAAATTTAACATCATTTTTTATTGTATACTGTTTTCGTTGCACCTGGTGGGATTTTGGGATTTTGCAATTTCAGGATATGGTCGAATGTGGTATTTTGGAATTTCGGGATATGGTCGATAGTGGGATTTTGGGATTCTGGCATTTTGGAATTTCAGGATGTGGTCGAAGGCTTGATTTTGGGATTTCGAGATATAGTCAAAGGGGAATTTCGTAATTTTGGGATTTTGGTATTTCAGGATTTTGGGTTTTCGGGATGTTGTCGATGGTGGGATGTTGGGATTTCGGGATATGATCGAATGAGAGCTTTTGGGATTTCGGGAAATGGTCGAAAATGGAATGTTGGAGTTTTGGGATTTCGGTATATGGTTAAAAGTGGGATGCTCCTGAAGCCTAAGCTTAAACCTAAGCCTAAGCCTAAGCCCAAGCCTAAATTTAAGGCTAAGCCAAAGCCTAAGGCTAAGCCTAAACGTAAGCCTAAAATTTAGCTCAATGGCCGTTTAAGATTTAATCTGTGTTTTTAAACCATACGCTATTTTTGTTAAAGTTTCCGCCTAAGACTAAAAGCCCAAGCGCCTAATTCTAAACCGAAGCCTAAGACGGAGCACTGCCTAATCCTAAACCTATTAAGACAGAGAGTTATGCCTAATCCTAAACCTAAGCTTGAGCTAAAAGATTGTCTAATCCTAGACCTAAGAATAAGCCTAAGCCCAAGGAATTGCCAGCGATGAATTCTATAGAAATCACAAAATCCAAGCTATCAAATTTTTTTAGTTGGGACGGTAAGATTTTTGGACTGCAGTAAAGT
>JASANG010003988.1:0-19510 GCA_030248215.1 Enoplolaimus lenunculus
TTTATGCGTACAAACACAGCCACTATACGCACCAACGCAAGAGAAAATAATTTTGGTACATATACCACTACAGCTATGTCGGTTCAGAATGTTCCGGTTTTAACGTGAACAATGCTTTTTGTTTGTATTTCTATCACATTGGCTGTGTTTCTTAAATCTTACTTTAAGTATTTAATACTTAAGTAATTACTTATGTCGCCTCTAAAATCTTACCTAACTATTTAATACTTTAGTGATTATTCATATCGCAAACTTAAATAAGTAACCCATTGTCACAACCAAAAATCCATTGTTTTGCTTTATATTAAGGAGACCCCATCAGTGTACAATTTTAATTGAACCAAGGTGACTATTTTTCTGTGAGCTGTTAATCTATAGTCAGTGACTTAGTAGAGTTTCAAAAGCCCATTCACTGTGCGATTGGATACAAGCCAAATTTATTGCAATCAGTAAGTCGGATATCTGAGCGTATACTAGACAAGGATAGAGAATGTATATCTTCCGGAATTTCTAGAAAACCTCGAAAAACCCGCGTTTACAGATTTTTGAATAAACCAGCGTAGGTCAAAAATTTTGCTAGCTCGCAACGCCCTTAAGCAAACAACGTTTAAACGCAGCTATCGTTTTCTCAAACATAATCCTGTCTACAACCCTCATGGAACGAGGCCGACACTAGAGTCTGCAGACGGTATTCCAGGTCAATGTAACCATGAAGAAGTTTCTGACGATAGTAGCAGTGATCTCGTTGCCGAAGCACCATCACGCATAACTTCGACTATTAGGTATTTCAAAATATTAGAAATTTGTAACATATATTTGCTAAAATTAAAAAATTAAAAAATACACACCTGCTAACATATACAGGGTGCAATCGCAGGCAAAAATGCCGCAACCGCAATCGAAAGCAAGCCCGCAGACAGCTCAGCCAGCCAGAAGATACCAAAATAATTTTAGAAGGGTCAAACGGTTGTGCAGCACGCTTACCAACGGGGCTACTTTTCTAGGGGGACGGGACCAAAATTCTTCAAAAAGATTCAGTCTTTCATGGTTTCTCTCCAGCTGGCTAGGGGCTCGATCAGAAGTCGACAAAGTTCGTCGAAACCTTTGTCAAACCGGAACCACAGTCGATAATTGTGTGACTACCGGAAGACAGGAAGACTGATGGACTAAGAGAGGTTTAGGTTTAAGCGTAGGTTTAGGTTCAGGTCTATGTTTAAGCTTACACTTGAGCTTCATCTCTAGGTTTAAGGTCAGGTTCAGACTTTGGCTTAATGGGCAGGCCGATACAGCTACTGTGGGTCGAAAGTGTCGTTATTGGCACAGCGTCTGCATTTGCTGAGATACAGGGATTTCATTTGAATCGTGCTGGCGTGAGTGATATTGTTGAGTACCTAAATTTTTCCAGGTGCATAGCTGTAAACCATATTTCAGTACCGATACATCTTCCGGACTGCAAAGCGTAACAAGTAATGACAACGACGATGAACACAAAGTTTATAAAGATAACAACGAAACTAATCAGGAAGTTAGCAATACATATCGGGATTGGGAAGCAAATGATCAATATATTTATATACCTAAATTAAATCGCTTTAAAGACTCGAGTCAAAAATTTCGAGTTTCGGATACAGCGTTTGTGCTGAGGTTTAGTTGACGTTTTGACAGACAAACAAACGTTTACAAATAGCGTTTTGTTACACTGGTAATTCAGTTTGTATATTCGAACTGCGAAAAGCGTTTACAATTGCGTTAAATTTATAGCTCAGTTCCAAAGCGTAAAATCTGGCCCCACCGCCAGAAAATTCTGATCGAAAAGAAAACGAATCGGTGTTGATTGTGACCAAAACCAAAGAACTCATTTACACAATAGAGCGAATACGTGTTTTATTAATTTATTTTGTTTTTAGGCAGAGCGATCGGTGGTCTGTCACGAAATTGCAAAAGAATTCGTTAAAACAGAACAAACGCATGTACAAAAGTTGCAAGTTTTAGTTGAGGTAAAACTTTGGGCACCATTTCCGATCGCAATTGCAAAATGGAGTAATCATAGCTGTCATAATATATTTAAAGAGTTAATGTGGCGGCATCCAGGATGTTTATGAGTAGAGACAAGGACGTCCCCGCGGGAGGCACTGAGCGACCGTGCCCGCCTCAAATTTGGCTGGTACCCCCAAATAGACTCGGTCTAAATATATGCAGTTTTAATTTCAATTGTAGTGCCCCCGAAAATTATACGATGCTCCTCAAATATAATTTTCTGCGGAAGCACCTGAGTAGAGTACGCCTCTGATTGGTTTTGCAATTCCTTGTTTATATTAAAAGTAGCAATTTCAATTTTGAGTTTTTTCAATATGGAGTAAAATAAAATGTGCAAAAGGATTGCGGCATTGCCGAGTACATACGTTATTTATAAGTAGCTACTTGCCTAGCGGCACCAGCAACACCACGAGGCATAACAAAGCAAGAGAGTACTATCACGTCAAGCACAGATTACTTACATGTGATATTTTTTGACCTCTCCAGTTGGCACGTCCCTCTGTTATTTGCTTACGAACTGTTATTTATTTTTAACCCACCCCCCACCGCCCTTCGTTACTGATATATCCGGTATTGCAACTATCCGTTGAATTAAGCGTTTATTTTGTATATAAACCTATGCGATAATGCAATGTTACACTTTAGGAATATACTTTCAAAACTTAAGTAATATGCTTTAAAGTTTCGAACTCAACTTTATTTGGTCATCTGTCCGCTTACGAACACATATTACGGATATATACAGACTCCATTGGGACTAAAAATGGAAACCATCTTTTTATTACCCCTTCTTATTCGGTTCACTACAGTAGGTAATACATATCCTACCACACTCTTGCTGTTTGTCATTTATACAAATCAAAATTACGTGTTGTATTTTATTTAAGTTTTCAAAAGAGCTGACAAAGGAACATGAAAAACGCCGGCAAAAGCATAAGGGTATCCTCAGAGACGAGATTTTTATTGAAGAATTATTGAGAAAAAACATTGAAAGTTTGGAACATTTACATAGAATGATTAAAGAAGGCTTTGAGTCACGAATAAATGACTGGTAAATATTCAAGATTTAATGACGACTTTGAGGCAAACGTGTGCAACTTACGGCCAATGGGTAGAACATTGCCGATACAGTAGTGTAAAGCATATTCCTAAGTCTAAGCCTAAGCGTAAAGATAGGCCTATACGTTAGACTAACCCTAAGCAAAAATTATTGTAAAACTAAAACTTGGGCCGCAAATGCTGCAGGTTGTTGGGGCTGGTTACGTATTTAACACTAAATACTAGTTGAATTGTAGAATAGTACAATGCATTTAAACGATTTCAAACGCATAAAACTTAGTAATTCTGTTTAACAGCTATTTTGGAATATACTTTAGCTCAAGTATAAATCTACAAACAGTGGCGAACGGAAAAAACTCCTACCATTGGAAGTCCTATGCTCGGATAAACCGTGGGAAAAACCGTGCTCGGCTAAACCGTAGGAAAACAGTACTCAGCCAAACCGTGGGAAAAACCATGCTCGGCTAAACCGTGCTCGGATAAACCGTGGGAAAATTTGTCCTGGGCTAAACCGTGGGAAAAACGGTGCTCGGCCAAACCGTGGGAAAAATCGTGCTCAGCTAAAGACGTTACTTCACGCCGATTTTAAAACTGGGAAAAACCCGTATTTTTTCGAGTATTTCAGGAAAGAAGAATGTCCAGATTTTATCGACGTTTTACTTGTGAAACTACCTTTTTTAAAGCTGCACATACCGTTTGCTGATCAGTGTCACAATTTGGTTGAAAAATTTAGCAAAATGGTTAAAACATCGCATGACTTCAAAAAAGCCGTTCAAAAGTTTGAAGTCTGTTCGACTATTTGTTATGTTTAAGGATAGCAGTTGAAAGTTTTTCTATTTTAACCCTTTGCTTCATTAATATTTAGTTCTGTTTGGTATAGGAACTAATTAGGCGTTTACCATACCATCGCTACTCGACAGCTATAGGAGCTTGTCAATCTCGAGCACGAAAGGCTGTCGTGTTTTGTTGATGTTTCACTGCGAGTAAAGCGTTGTAATTGTTAAACACTGTGTACTGTGGGTTAATCAACGTATACAATTTGCGCTATTTGGAAGGAGTTTTAGTGGGATGACACCTCAGTATAATTCTAACTACTAGGTACTTTATATTAAAGTTCGTTTTGCGTATGTTCTTGTTTGCTGATATGTACACTATTACATCTGTGTTATTAAAGCTGGAACGCCATACATACATATGTTGGGCAGCGTTTCAGTTGTAACGAATGTTACATATACCAACGAGAGACAACATATGCAAACTAGAACACATTCTTTTCAAAGTTAATGCACTTAATGCACAATTGCAGACGATGTAGCAAAGAATAAGTGCACCAAAATGTAAACAAAAGTATAACGCAGCGTTCAGGAGCAAAAACGTCTTGGAGGATTGTTTTAGGGTTGCAAATTGCAACCATTTTGATTTCGGCCCATGTTGCTTTAAGGGGCGTCCAGGATTCTGGTGAGTCTATAAAACAGTAGGTTTAGATTCTAGATTACATTTTTTGCTGAGGCTTAGGTGTAGACTTACGAACACATTTTTGTAACGCTTAGGCTTAGGGTTCGGCTTAGGAATACGGTTAATCTACTGTTACACCCCTAAAAGTAACATTTGCCATGATTTCTATAGTAAAGTATGCCTTAGCTTTATAGAATGTTTGTTTTAAATTTACTTTGTATAGTTTGACAACTGTGTTCTAGAATCGTACGGAAAAATGTACTGTTAGCGCAATATTTCAAGAAGTTCATGTCCGATATATTAATTATAAGAACCTTTTGGAGAGGTACTGCAATAGTGTCAAACCAAAAACTCTCGAACATATCCACGCCACGGGTACGTTTTAATCAGTGGAGGGATAAGGATTTTTTGATGGTGAAGGACACTTTTTGTGTTGTGAAATTTTAAAGGTTTTAGCCGCGTTTCAGCAAATTTTTGGAATTTAAGGTGCACCAATTGCGGCGAAAGTGCAAAAAATTATTTTTAAACTGGTGCAGTAAGTAAAGCTTGCAGCATTTTCACCTATTTTGTTAAAAAATATATTCATCGCTTCACGCTGTAAAACCAACGCGTTGAATAATCAACTCAGAGAGTAAAATAATTTTTCTCTGGTCATTATGAACCGATTGAATCACATTTCACTACGACATGGTTTGTTGCGGGGTACATTCTCAAATACTCAGCGGATCCGCCACTGCTTTTAACACTTTTACATCAAACTGCAATTGAAAGCATTAGAGTAAGAAGCTTGTTGATTTTAAGAAACTTCGGCACATTTTTATGAAATAGTACCTATTGCTTTAAATATTGAGTCACGTCAGGAACCAGTTCATAAATGGCACCATAATCGTTTGCATTCTCTATTGATGCTCTTTGGTGTCAGAAATTGAAACTTTTTAATTTTATTCAATATTTTTAGGGATAATTATTACGTTGAGGGCCGTAACAAAAGTATAATCATCTTGCTAAGCGTAAGCCGCAGCGTCAAGATAGTTGATAACTATATAAGTTTAAATCTATGCAAAAAATAGTCTAAAAGCTCAAGCCTACTCTTGTGCAGTCCCACGGAAAAACGGTAAAGCCCTCAAATAGCCAATGTTACTTTAAGGGACGTAACAGTAGATTAAGCGTATTTCTAAGCCTAATGCCTAAGCGTTACAAAAATGTGTTCCTAAGCCTAAGCCTAAGCCTAAGCGTAAACAAAAACATACAATCTAGAATCTAAAACTACTCTTTTATGTAAAAACCAGAAACCTAAACGCCCCTTAAAGTAACATGGACCCCTCAAAGTATCAAGGGCCGATTTTAGAAACGCTTGATGCAATTGGTAACCTTTTAAATCATTCTGATACGCAAATGGAACGTGCTGAAGAGCTTCGTGAAGCACAAAAACGAATCAGTGGAGTGCACATATTAAAATTAGGCAGAAAGAAATGTCGTGAGGGGATGCTGAACGAAATAACACAAAAGAAAGCCGTTCAACGTTACACATTTCTTGTAAGTGTGACTAATCCTTACTGTCAACAACACAGCCAATGTTACCTTTAAAGAATTGTATATTTTTGCTAAAGCTTGGGTTGAATAGGTTTATGCTTTCGCTTAGGCGTAGTCTAACAATTATGCATGCTTAACCTGTACAGTAACGGTCCTAAAAGTAACATTGGCCGACAACACTATACGCATCGCGCAGGAGCGTGTGCCAGAATTTTTAATTGGATGGGTTCTAAACGCAACCAGGACAAAGGGTGTTAGTTTTGAATAATTGGCGTTCGAAACGAGCCGGATAACTAATCACAATTTTTAAAATTGTCGGAATTCTGCGGCCGTAATCTTAATCTAGTTGTGTAAGGCAGGACGCGGCTGGAATTCTGGTTTCGGTAGACAAATTCGGCATTTTTAAATATCCGTTTGCGGTATTATATCCGATGTACAATTTTCATCGGAATTATTCGATATTTTACGCTTAAAAATGTTCTCAATTTGATATCTCATCAAAAGAGAGTGGCATACGCTAGTTGTTTTTCATCATTTTACAATTGTGTATTGTCGCAATAACAATTTGTTGCATTCCGCTTATAGACAGCTCACTTTTCTAAGGTGGGCTAAAAAAATTTTCAGGAGTTACATCAAAGTTTTCAAACACTTACATGAAAGGTTAAAAATTTTCTAGGTGGCCAAAATATATATGGGGCCGAGCTCTCGTGGCTTCTTCTTGCCTACAGGTCCGACTGTTATCTAGATCTGTAGTGTCAACCATTGGAACAATTTAAAAAATTTGGCTCGTGCAAAATCTTTCCAATTCCAAAACTGAAGTTAACAACATTTATATTTAGGTAAAACACGATTTGAAATGATCTGATAAAAAGTACTTGACCTTTGTAACAGAGAATGTAAATTTATGAATGATTTTGTAGCCAAAATAATTCGGTGTATAACTCGAATCGCAACTGTCTCTATTTCAATTGGTGCAACTGTCGAAATATATTCAATATTCGACTATATCTCGCTGATCAAAATTCTTCGGGCACAACGCTTCCAGTAATCGGCCTGGACAGTACAGCATTCCTGTAACAATATGTTTCAACATTTGGCTGATCCCCTTCGAATTAAACTTGCATTTAATTCTGGCCGACGTCTACCGATCCATCTAAGAACTCAAGCTTAACGGGGTTACTTCCTCCGTGTCCTGTCTTACTTCTCTGATATTAATCATGGCAATTTGATAGCTATCAGCGAAGTCGAACATGGTGACTCAGAATGCCTAAGACCAGGCCTGTTTAAAAAAGTAAATAAACCTTGTAAATGATATAATTTACAAAAATCATTCACTTTAGGTGTCACATTAGCATATTGCATACGATCCGTCGCAACTTATTTTTGTAGACACTTCCGTTGATATTCGTAAAGTCGCCAGTGGCGGCGTGTGCTGTCAAGTCAAAACGGCGAAAATCTGTGTTCACACAGTTTACTGGAGTTGGCGGACTAAAATTTTTTCAGGAGGGGCATACAAAGGTTTTCCATGACTTACAAGCAAGGTTGAAAATTTTTAGGGGGGCCAAATTTTGTCAAGGGGGGCTAAGTCACCTGGCTCCAAAAGGTTACCGGCCTGTACTGCATGTGCTCCGTGGTGTGAGGAAGAAAGAAAAATTTGCCAAACACGTGAATTCTATATATATATGTAATATACAGGGTTGTTGGTCGGAAAAAATTACCGGAAAAAATGGTTTTTTTTTCGTTTTTTCCGAGGGGGGTGAAAAAATGGAAAAATATTAAACGATTCTTAAATATAATTTGCAACTAAATATATATGATAAAAATAACGTTTTTAGACGACATGTAAGTAATTTTCATGCAACACATTAACACTAACCGTGTGTATATGTCCACCAGGACACGTTATATGTACAAATACAGCGAAAATTGCAGCTTATGAATATATAAACGGATTACAGAATTCAAGCTTTGCCATGAGATTCAATGTAAAACTACATATGCATCTTGTTCGGTTCACTTATCAGGATTCGTCAACAGTGGGGCCAAAGTTATGGAGCTCAAAATTGAAAACTTGCTTTTACTGTAGGATTTGACGCAAGAATACGTCTAGCTTCAACCTCGCTTTGCTCGTGACGTTGCAGCAATTGAGAGGCTTGAAGTAAAAAACCAAAAGTGTCTTGGGATTTAATGTATACTTACAGAAAACAAGTGTAACTTCTTTAGCTCGCCCCACTACGAGTTTCTGATGTTCTGATGACCTCCTCCGATTCTTACACGTCAAAACTTAATTTTAAAAAAATTAGTATTTTAAGGTTTCAAGTTCCCCCATTGGGCTCAAAATTTATTTGTCGAAAAATTATACAAATTACGTACCATTTGACACTGGTTACAGAGCTAAGACGAATATTGTTAAATGTTTCCCAATCACTCGTCTGACTAACGAGCCAGTGATATATAATTTGTCCAACTTATCGAAAAAAATTTTGGGTCCCAAGGGGCTGAACTTGTGGCTGTAAAAATCGAATTTTTCAAAAATTGCGATTTGGGCTTGGTGTGATCATAGATGTCATCAGAAGCCACAAATATGCAAAAAGTTTCAAAATTCAAGCATTTTTGGACAAATGCCGACTAAGGGTGGGATAACCGATCACTCAGACAAAGAATAATTTTTTCCATTTTTTTCCGGAAAAAAATATAAAAAATTCATTTTTTTCCGGTCATAATTTTTTTCGGAAAAAACAACCCTGGTTATATATATTTCAGTTTAATGATGCACTTGCACTATTCAAACCAAATTTGGTCGGGACAGACGAAGACTTCATACAAATTGATAATATAGTGCAGGTTAGTTTAACAAGTGCAATTAGCATGTCGATAGGTAAACTGCCTTTGAGATTGTATGGAAGTTTCAAAGGTTGTATTGTGTTTTAAATGCCTGGGTGTAACCGGATATAAGTTTCTGTTTCTAATATCGATTTTCCGTTCTCGTTATAAAAATACCTGGAACTTTATGATTTTAGAGATTTATAGTTCGTTTGGGCCATGTTACTTTAAGGGGCATGCAGGTTTCTGGTGGCTCCATAAAAGAGGAGGATTACATTCTAGATTACATTTTTTGCTTTGGCTTAGGCTTAGGCTTAGGCTTAGGCTTAGGAATACGCTTAATCTACAAATGTTATCGACTGGACAACGTAGTACTTACTAGTCGATAGGTTGTATAGCGACTTGACAAAAAGGATCGCTAAAAGATGCTTCGTTTTTGATTTATACGTCGCTTATGTTTGCTTGTACCTTGTAAAGAAAAGTTACACCGATAGGCGTTAATAAGTTTGTTGAAAAGACTTTCGTCGTACCACGATTCTTTGAAACCACTGTGGACCCTGAGAGGCCGGGACCTCTTTGGCGTCCATAATGATTCGTCTGTTTTTATTTAACGTTAAGTAAATAATTGAAAATTGTTTCAGGTAATTGACGCCGATGATAAAGTGTTTCAAGTTATCAGCACAGCAAAATCAATGATCCTGCAGGCAAAGTAAACGGGCACATTTATTTTGTTGTCTACCAACACAGAAGAGCAATCTAGTATTCATGCGGAGAGATATTTCCTCCCAAAGTTGCTTATAAGACGATTTAGAACGATCATTTTGATCTTTTGAGGTCTAAAATATTTTCTCATTGCACGCTTGTAAAAAAACAAAAAAACTGTTGCATAAAGTTATCTTCGACCAATATAATATTGTACGCATGTAGCTTTTGCATTAATATTTGATATGTCCAACGTACATCTTGAATTTTATTACGAGATGACATAAACCATATTTGAAACAGGATCAGCTAATCATGGATCGTGTGTTTTCGGTTATCTCTTTCCAGTCGCCATTCGCCCTGAAATGATTGGATTTTAAAACTTTTTGCATATTTGAACTTCTCATCACTTGCACGTATCACTTGTTGTTCAAGTTTGAATTTTTGAGAAATTCTGTTTCTTACAGTGCAAAGATTCCCTTTGCATTGTACAAACAGGGGTCTGTGTCCGACTTCAACAGAAAATCGACCTACGTGTCCGGTTGACTTTTTGTTGGAGGTTCAGACAATGAGGTAGTGTAATTTTTCACATTTTTACGAAATGTAGTGCCCTTCAGCGAGCTTGTTGGTAAGTTTGGGCAGTTACAAATGCTTTGATTGCCGAGATTTTTCACAACAGAAGTTTAAAACTGTTTTTTTCGGCAAAATTTGAACTGGGGTGTCTGGGATACGAGTAGACACCCCTAAACCAATCTGCTCTGCTTCTCACTTTTGACTATTGTTTGCCTACCGAAGTTCTGATTTCTTATCGCAGGGGCTCGAAACATAACTTTGATGACCGCGCTGTTTTAGGTTAACTGCTGAGCTCCTACTTGACAACACAATGTAAAAATTGTTTCCCGCGTCCCTGAAATCAGAATATCTCAGCACATTTATACGAGTGATGTGTTGTCCGCAAAACGCGTTACTTTCACCTGAACCAGTTATAAAGCACTGTCACTTTATAAGAGTCTTTTTCATTTTGCTCCCAGTAGCCGGCGTGTGACCTAAAACGGTGACCCATTTTTACTACCACCCACGAGAGAAAACATTCCCCCACATTAAAAACTTTTATTTATTACATTTTTACAGGGTTACAAAGGTAATAATTATAGGGGGTACCATTGTGTTACCGGACAGTGGCTCTATATTCTTTTCATACATAAGAAAACAATTTCCTAGTCAAGCTTTCTAACCGTTTATTTCACAGAACAAGAACAATCTAAGTGCTCAACAACTCAATCAAAAAATGTGGGTAGGGTCCTGAATAGGATAAATCCGGCATCCACCAATCTTGACAAAAAAACGAATAAAACTCTTCACGCCACAAAAACAACTTCTCGGCGTATAACCATGCTCCACAAGAACTCCACAAAATCTCTCCCCCAATAATCGGCGATTGCGCGTTTTTATACTGCTAAACCGACATTTTATGATCTTCAGAAATGTCCGCACAATTTATATTTAGCTCACAAAAATCGGAAAACGAACATTTTTACAAATATTTTACCATTAATTTTGACGAAATACCAAGTTATTTCCCAAAAACACAAAAATCAAATTCCGCGAATAACCTTTTAAAAATATGTGCCATATATCTTTTTGGTCCAGTACTTGACCAAAGCTGTTTTTGTTCAAGCCTCAGACAGGACATTTTCCAAACCGTGACAAAATATGTAAAACACAACAGCAACATCTTTGATAGCTGATTACCAAATTTTTGTGAGTCCCGCAAAAATGGCCCATCTGGATTTATTGCATTTCAAAACTCCCCTTTCACACAATTTTCCGATAGTCACTAGTAATCGAACTTCCAAGTTACTCAGAAGAACTTTGAGCAAACATTCCGAATAGTGTTTAGCCAACAAAAAAACGCCGCCTTTCGATCAATTGCCTCGGAATAAGCTGCACATTTTCAAATATTCAATTGCAATCCACACACTCGTTAGACAAAACATTAAAGCCCGTTAACATTTAGCACATCAATATTTCAATATTTCAAAATATTTCAAATAACTTTCAGCAGCGGCTGGCCTATCTAGTTCCAAGGGGGTGTAATGAAAACCAAACACACATCGCGCTCCCCGCTTTCCAACTATTTTTCTCGACAGCTCCGCAGCGCATGGACTAGCCAGGTTAATCTACTTTTTGAACTATTGCAAACTTCGCCCATTCAAGTTCGCCGTTACAACCGCCTATAATAATATTTCACATTTTAAACTATCGAAGAACATACGCCTTATAATTTAGCTGCCAGTCGCTAAAATTTATATATTTATACTATCTATGAATGTACTTTTGCTTAACAGGAAAAAGCTGGCTCGCGGAGTGAGAAAAAGAGAAAAAAAGCCAAAACGACTAAACACAAAAAACCGGAAAAAGCGGACAACACCCCCAAACGAACACAGCCACACACACCACACAAGGAGAGAAAAAAGAACAACAAATCCAGAGCGAAACAGCGAACCCCACAAAAGAACAGAACAAACCGAAGAAAGAGATATAGCCATACGAGAGCAGAAAGAAAAGCAGCACCGAGCAGAGAAAGCGCTGCAACACACGATGCCAATCCGAACGAAGAACAGACTATGAAAGAAAGAGTAAAGCAAACCCGAGCCATGCGACCACAAAAGACAGCTAAAGAGCCTACATACACGGAAACCTGAGCGAACAAAAACAGCGCAACGACGAAAAAGATATAGCACACTAAGACGCGAAATTTGAAAACGATCCAAAAAGAAAAATAAAGACCCGTTGAGCTAAATATAAAGCGACATCGAAGACAAAACGTAGCAATAGAAACGCAGACCCGAAGAGAGATGAGCCTGAGCAGTACGCCGAGAATTGCAAGAACTTTAAAGAGGATCCAGATACCCCAGACCCACCCACCAACAAAACAAACCCAACAAGCACACAACAATCAAACAAACCAGCAGCCGCCACACCAGAAAAAACCAAACACACACCGCCCCCCCCCACCCACCCCACGCAACACCCAAACAACACAACCCCCCCCCACCCCCAAAACCAACAAAAAACACCCAAACCCCCAAAAATATATATACACAAAACGCTAACAGGAAAAAGCTGGCTCGCTAGAGAAAAACGGACATTGATAATTGCACTGAATTATGCCACAAAAATGAATATCTGCAGGAACTTTCAAAAGACAAATGCAGCATAGGGGCCCATGTACAGAAAAGATACGGAACGCAGTAGTATAAACATATTTCTAAGCCTAAGCCTAATAAATTAGTCTAAAACTTAAACTTATTTTACTGAAGTCCCGCGAAAAAAACGGTACATTCTGGGTCCAGCTTGGAATCATCCAAAAATTGGTATCTCATTACTCTCTGCCTCATTAATATACGCATGTTACACCATGTTACAATTGCCTTCATCTCTGGTTACTTTACACCCCAACACATAGTGAAATGTGGAGAAGAAAAGAAGACTAAAACATATTATTTTTGTTCTCAGAGGGGGCTGAAACATGCTGAATCCGGCTCAATTTCAAAAGATACTAGGAACAAACCGGTGTAAAGTTTTTGTTGTAAAATTGATGAGTTAGTTGTCAGCCGTTTTAATGTTTTGATACGATTTCCCGCGTTTCAGTTAATATTCTTTTTACATCTATATAATTAAAGCTGGAATGTTCCACATACGTATTTTGATTAACTTTCCAGGATTACGTTGTTTACAAAATTGTAGAGCAAAAATGTGATTGTTCTGTGAAATGAAAATTTGCATGCAGATTGTTGTGCCTTCGCTAACATTTGCGCATTTACGCAAAACCGGTTGACTAGTGAATCCAACAGCTACGTTTGTGCTATCAAGCTTGTAAAACTGAAACAAACTTAATAAATCTGCCCACATTTCAGAGACAATAACGAGAAAACAAAATGGATCGAAAGCATTAATGAACAGATTCGTTTGCGAAATCGTCCACATAGTGTAGTTTGTATGTTTCATGGTGTATGTATGTATCTGTTGTTGGCCGGAAAAAAATTACCTAAGCGAAGACAATATCACCGGACAGTGATTGAGAAAGCTTAGGCCTGAAGCAAACGGCTAGCTTTTTAGATTTACCATTGTTTACAAATGACGGCAAATATATAGAACAAGGCGGTAACAGTAGTATAGCCTAGGCTAAGCTTATGCCTGAGCATAAGAATTATCTTCTTATACCTATAAGCCTAAGTCTACAGCCTAAAGCCTAAAACCTAAACCTAAAGCTAAGCCTAAGCCTAAACCTAAACCTAAGGCTAAGCGTAAGCCTAAGTCTAAGCCTAAGCCTAAGCCTGAGCCAGCCTAAGCCTTAGCCTAAGCCTAAGAATAAACCAAGTTTAAGCCAAAGTTACTTTTATCATTCAAATTAAGGATTCTAAAAGTTTTATGTTAATTGTTAATAAGTCAATAAATCTATACGATTTTAGAGTCGACTTGCTTTGAAACACATTTGTCTGATTAGGCTATTAATGGCCAAGGATGTTGTCAAGACTGGTGTTTAAGTGGCTTACCAGCTTTGAGATGCTTGCAATAGGGTCTTTAGATACTTGACAGTGCGAAACACATGAAACCTCCTTTGATATTTTTAGTAGACTGTGTCATCCCCTTTTCTTTCTAAATTTCAGGTTATTCCCGTGCTTTAGGTTCATAAAAGAGCAGTGATAAACAATTTCACAAAGATGTACGAAATAACTGTGTTGTGTTTTATTTTTCTAGAGTACTGCGCAAGGGGCTTTTGTTCAAGCTTCGGTTTGAACACGAAGAATTTATTTAAAGGTAAAATAATAAATAATCCGAATTTGAAATTTTTTGTTTTTTAGCCTTCGAATAACGTCGACCGGTCATCCCACAGTCAAACTTGAATGTTTGAAAAAATCGGTTTCTGAGGTTCGTTCGCAACAACAGTTTTGAAATTGTCAATGCAACTTTTTATCCCATCAGTCGTATTGAATCATTGGTTGGAACACTATAGAGATGACAGCCCATTTGCGTTACGAGCATCAAGCTTTTATTGACCCGACTTCTAAGACTAAACGCCTCTCGCCTAAGAACCTGGGATACGAATGTCAGATTGCACTTTATCCTAAATGAAACTGAAACTGTGAGAAAAAGTGAAATGTTGACAGTAAAAGGTTGATCACGAGAATGCAATAACAGTTCATCTGTGATTTATTACATTTTTCGACACGAATTTTACGAAAAGAGCACATTCTGAAAGCCTAAACGTAAGCCAATGCCTATGGGCGTTATTTTTAATCCCCCGCGACAACTTAAATATGGGGGACTTTTGGGAGGCTAGGCCCCTCAACCCCCCAAGTTCAAAGGAACATATACAGCTTCTTCGTAGAAATTGAATTCAGATTTATGGCTTTGACTCCGGCTATATTGCTCGTGTTGAAACGCTGGTAATCAAGTTTCCATGTTTTCAGGTACAGAAATCTTTCTGAAATAACAGAAGGAAAATAGAACTTGTAATGGGAACGAAAATATTTTTACCTACTACTGGTGGATCTGAACAAAGACACCCAGGCCTAGAGCCTCCTAATAAACAGAGACCAAATGCAAAACATTGTATCGATAGTTAGAACTAAACTTGCGTTGGCTCCTGACTCGTTTCGGTAGTGAATTTTTTAATGAATATTACTGTTATTGTATCATGCAGCTCTCGTCGACATTTTCAGATCCACCCTACTGTTATTTGGAAGCCGAAATAAATATGAGTGTCACTAGGCGAAACGAATGTTTTTTGTGTGGTTAAATATATAAAATTGTCAAAAATTCTCTGGAAATTTCAAGACCCTTACTTTTCGCAGTTTTCAATAGCAAAAAGTCTGAAATTTCAAACATTGGTAGATTTAAAAACCTCAAAAATTTGTGTCTGAAATGATTAAAACATAAATTACTTATATTCAACAAATTATTACAAGGCATGGCCAATTTATAACAAACAAAATTTTTCCTTTCAAGAAATAGCTGTCTTAGCTATTCAAGAACCAACTTTTTTATTTTAATGTATGTAAACGAGTTGCTCCGTTTATATTCGTCAGAATGTATATATACATATGTATAAATAATCGAATTTCAAAAATATTTCGGTTTGAGTCAAACTTCTCCTAATCTAATATTAAGAATGCATCATTTGTTGTAAAATTAAGGAATTTGATTGAACTTTATTTTCCAGTTTTTGAGTCAGTTTCCCGACAAATCTTTGTTTTTAAGACTTAGAATTCTTAAACATTAGCATTCCGGGCATAATTGCCTTTATATTTAGCAAAATCCGTCTTAGTCATTTGCGAAGTAATGCTTTAAACTTCTTACAGTTAAGTTTGAAAAAAATTACGGTGCATCTTTCTGAAAAATTGCACAACCTAAAGTCTTTAAATCAAGACATAGTCTGAGTCTCTACCAAGATACAACAGTCGGAAATTACAAATTTCTTTAATTTTACACAATTTGTTTTGTGTGTCGATATTAATACTTTAAAGCAGCAGAATGTTTAATTTGTACAGATTTGGAAAAATATGTAATGCGTTGTTAAATCGTAGAATGTTTAATTTGTACAGATTTGGAAAAATATGTAATGCGTTGTTAAATCGTATAGCTTTACGCTTATTTTTTACCATATCTTGGCAATTTTGTCCTCAAAATTGTGCCAACATTAAAACGACCCGGCGTCAAACAGATAAATTTTGTAAAAATACGCAAAATTTCACTATCGGATTTTTTGGAACCTCCAGCGATATTTCTACAGCCGGAGCCGGAGGCAGTCCTATTGTACCCTGCAACTCAGCTTTTGGATCTCATTGTCAACTTGGCCCATGTTACTCTGAGGGGCGTCCCATATACATTCGGGACAGCAATATACCTGGAGTGAAATGTTTTTGTGGGTTGGTCGGGACAGCTACAATCCTGTTTGTTCTGGGTCGGTCGGGGCAGCTTCGAGCCCGTATTTTTGCTGGGTCGGTCGGGACAGCTTCGAGCCTATATTTTTGCTGGGTAGGGCGAGACATCTAGGACAGCTCCAAACCTATGTTTTTGCTGGGTCGGTTGGGACAGCCAGACAGCGTGAACCGGACCCATGTATAGAACACTGACACAAAAAAAATTTCTTTTATTGCTTTTTCAAGGGGTTGTCGACCCCCAGACCCCCACGCAAAGCAATTCCTTGTTTGAACAAATTTTTTGACTTTGTCTTTGTAGCTTAAGTGTGAGAACTACTTAGTGCGGGGGGCTTGGAGGGCGGCAGCCCTCCATCCTGCTTAGGGTCCCTTAATGTTGCGGGGGGTTCAGGGTGGGGGCAGCCACCATAAGACCGTAATTAAAAAGTTATATATGTAGAGGATGGAAGGTTTTATCTCGGGAAGTTGTCTTTTATTGTTCTCAAATGGTTGTGCCTTTCCACCCCCCATACACTAGGTAATTCACGTTTACGTTGAAATTGTATCAAACACTGTTATTGTGTTTCAAATACAAAAAAATTAGAAAGCAGTCGAAGCAGTCCCGGGCTGTCCCGACCGATCCATCGAAAACATAGGCTCGAAGCTGTCCCGACTGTTTCTACCGATCCAGCAAAAACATAGGCTCGAAGTTGTCTCTGCTGTCCGCCCGACTCAGCAAAAACATAGGCTCGAAGCTGTCCCTGCTGTCCCGCCCGACCCAGCAAAAACATAGGTTCGAAGATGTCCCGACCAACACAACGAAAACACCCGCTCGAAGCTGTCCCGGCTGTCCCGACCAACCAACCAAAACACACACTCGAAACTGTCCGTGCTGTTCCGCCCGAACCAGCAAAAACATAGGCTCGAAGCTGTCCCGGCTGTCCCGACCGACCCAACGAAAACACATGCTCGAAGCTGTTCCGGGTGTATCGCCCGACCCAGCAAAAACATAGGTTTGAAGCTGTCACGGTTGTCCCGGCCGACCCAGAAAAGACAGGTTCGAAGCTATCCCTGCTGTACCCCCCGACCCAGCAAAAACATAGGCTCGAAGCTGCACCGGCTGTCCCACCGGCCAGCAAAAACATAGGCTTGAAGCGGTCCCGGCTGTCCCGACCGACCCAACGAAAACGCACGCTCAAACCTGTCCTGGTTGACCCACCCGACCAAGCAAAAACATAGGCTCGAAGCTGTCCCTTCTGGCACGCCCGACCCAGCAAAAACATAGGCTCGAAGCTGCTCCGGGCTGCCCCGCCCGACCCAGCAAACACATAGGTTTGAAGCTGTCCCGGTTGTCCCGGCCGACCCAGAAAAGACAGGCTCGAAGCTATCCCTGCTGTACCCCCGACCCAGCAAAAACATAGGCTCGAAGCTGTATCGGCTGTCCCACCGGCCAGCAAAAACATAGGCTCGAAGCTGTCCCAGCTGTCCCGCCCGACCCAGCAAAAACATAGGCTCGAAGCTGTCCCGGTTGTCCCGGCCAACCCAGAAAAGACATAGGCTCGAAGCTTTCCCTGCTGTACCGCCCGACCCAGCAAAAACATAGGCTCGAAGCTGTATCGGCTGTCCCACCGGCCAGCAAAAACATTGGCTTGAAGCTTGTCCCGGCTGTCCCGACCGACCCAACGAAAACGCACGGTCGAAGCTGTCCCGGTTGTCCCGGCCGACCCAGCAAAATATAGGCTCGAAGCTGTCCTGGCCAACCCAACAAGAACACACGCTCGAAGCTGTGTTGGCTGTCCCACTTGAGCCTGCAAAAGCATAGGCTCGAAGCTGTCCCTCCGTCCCAGCACAAATATATGGGCAGGAGTGCTGGCCTGTTGCTGTCCGCTGGAAAACGGGATGCCCCTCAGAGTAACACTGGCCGTCAACTTTATAGTAGGAACTAATTTTAATAAAATAACATTTTGTCCCGAATTTTGATAATAAAATTCATTTTATATCTTCTTCAGAGTTTGAAATTTTAATGTATATAAGTCTCATTATAATGCCCGAGTCAGAATTTCAGTAAAACGGAATTATTCAGTTGCGACTTTAGGCTTTGTCCTGCCTTTCCCAGTTTCAGATACAGGACTTGCAACCGTATAAATCATTCATGGATTAAACCGGAGGTGAAAAATACGGGAATTGAACGAAAATATCTTGCAGGAGCCGGCCGCAGACCTTCGATTCGAAAACATTGGGAGAATCAAATCAATGTTTTATTAAGTATCGACATTTCATAACACACGATGATAAGCATACTGCACATACTACAGGGCTTTCATATGCCTAAAAGGTGCCTATGCCAGCGGAGGTGGCCACAAACTGTCGAGGTTGAGTAGTAAGGCAAAACATCTGTAAACAGGATTTGTAGGTTTATTGATAATAATATATGAAAAAATGGGCCAATGTTACTTGAAAGACCGTTCCATTTTCCCGGGACAGAAATGTACCAGGAGTACCTGTCTCAATTTCCCGGGACAGCAATGTACCAGGAGTACATTCAAAAAATATAATTGGGACAGCGGGACAGTTGGAACAGATGAGACAGTGGGACAGATGCGACAGTTGGGATAGCTGCCCCAGTTGGGACAAGGGGATGGGACAGATGGGACAGTGGCACAGATGGGACAGTTGGTGCTTCCCCATTCGTCCAACTGTCCCATCTGTCCCATCTGTCCAACTGTTCTCCATCTGTCCCAACTGTCCCATCTGTCCCAACTGTCCCAACTGTCCCATATGTCCCAACTGTCCCATCTGTCCCAACTGTCCCATCTGTCTCAACTGTCCCATGTGTCTGATCTGTCCCATCTGTCCCGTTTGTCCTAACTGTCCCATCTGTCCCAGGTGTCCCTACTGTCCCATCTGTCCCAAATGTCCCCATCTGTCCAAACTGTCCCATCTATCTGAATTAGCAATACGAACTGAAGAACCAG
>JASANG010000812.1:0-19538 GCA_030248215.1 Enoplolaimus lenunculus
TTAGTCAGTTCTGGAAGCGTACAGCATGAATTTATAGCATTGTCTCTAGCTAAAAAATCTTCGAAATTCAAAGTTGAATTAGTTTTATAATAAAAACTTTCCCATGGGTCGACCGTTATTTCTAGGTGTAGGTTAATGATTAAGTGTAGGCGTAAACTTAGGTCTTTTATTAGTCGACCACATATCAGGGTCGTAGCCAGGATTTTATGACTTTATGCCGATCTCTGCAGTCTGCACCGTCGACTCCACAGCATATGCTTCAGTGTTTGGGTCAGTATCCCTATAGAGTAGGCATAAGTTCATGCTAATTTTTTGTCGACACTAGAAGATCCAGTAGATTAACCCCTTCTCACATTGAGTTGCCTATAGGCAACTCAGCGCAGTGTATATACGTTAAATAGTATATATCGCACCGTGTTTAACAATTGCAACACGTGGGCTCTCACGTCAAGCTCCTATAGCTGAGTGGAGTGGTGATGGTATACGCCTCCCACTCCGGTCACTGGAGTTGGAATCTTAGCATAAACGTAGGTCTCAGGGGAAATAGAAAATATTCATGTGAGAAGGGGTTAATGTAAAACTTGATAGACAACTTTTCAATTGTCTCTTGAGCAATTTTGGAAGCAAATTCATCATTTATCTCTTGCTTGTAAACCCTTTATATGCGTACATCGATAAATTAATCTGTAAATACGTGTTATGTTAGTGTTCTCAACCAATTTTCAGAGTCTTCCAAATCGGTCACAAAGGTACAAAATAAACATATTTCATACTGAAATGAATATTTCTGATAGTTAAAAAATTTCAATTTTTTTTGTTTCTAAAAACAACTTGGGACAGAGGAATGCCAGAAACGTCTTTAATTCATATCCTACAAACAGGTAACGACCATGATCGAACACGTGCCCACGACTTGTTAAATTACCTAATAAAACGAATTGCATTTCCCCAGCAGGGAATGGCGTAAAATTGCCAGAGGCCAAGTGTCTGTTAACGTCAATTGGTGTTGAATATTTGCCAAAAAGTTCGTCCAATAACAAAGTTGGACATCGCGCTGAGTGAAGCTCATATTTCGCAGCTGAAATCAAAACACAATGGTACAAATGATGACTCATGCATCGATGACAGGTGGACCGTATTTCTGCGGCTTGCAAGAAGTAAGCTTAAGCTTTGGACTAATTTGTTGCATAACCTTTAGGCTTATTTATAGACTTATTCTCCCGCCGAACCTTATGTTTAGGCTTAGGCTCAGGAACATGCTTATACTATTGTTCCAGTCTGTATCAGCAGTACATTGGCCCCAATGATTTAGGCTGAATTAATACAGCTTAAAACAATCGCGAGCGAATCTAGAAAGCGTTCAAGGGTGTTCACTATTCATCGGGTGAAATTCATGAAACCTATACGACAGTACTGTGATTTAGAAATATGTTTACGTTCAGCAATTTTACTACAATATGCTTGTAGCACACAAACAACTGGTACTGTCTCACAATCGAAGCACTTTTTATCACATGCTTGAGCAATTTTTTTGCATAATAAGTAGAACCCATGTATCCGCTTGTGACAATATGATCCGGTTGTGGATAAAACCTTAAAATTTTATACGTGGTATATTTCAAAAGTGAACATGTGAAAGCGCCCGAATTATTTGTTGATCGGTTCACTGAACTAAGGTAAGTGTTATTCAGCATGATATACCAAAGAGTGGGTTTTCAGTTTGTTTGCTGACCTGTGATACACTGTTTTCTACCTAAGAAAGGTTGAATAATAAATTACTGTATAAATAACAAGCGGAATGTACTATCTTCAGTAGTACTTTACTCAAAATTAACAATACGTATTTGCAAAAGGCATAAATCGTTTGTGGCACCACTCAAAAACACCGAAAACTTTGTTTTGATTTTTACATCGTAAACACTTTTCAACTATTAGTCGTCACAATGTTCAAAAGTGTCAGTAACCCATAGCATCAAGCATATTGGCCAAGTGATATCCAGTACAACCTCAACTTGCTCGGGGTGGGTGAGCTAAACTTTTTCAGGAGCGGCATACAAGCAGTTTATATCGCTTACATGTGGGTTGAAACGTTTCTAGGGGCGCCAAAAATTTTTCTAAGAAAGGGACTGATACCGCCGCTCAGTGCCTCTTTGGCTACGAGATCGAAAGCTGTTTTGCTTGCCTGTCCCTGTGTAATAATCGTTTCCTGGTGCAGTCCAGTTGAACACAATTGATGCATTTTTCACGGAAAGTTCGCTGACAGCAAAATCTTTAATTTTACCAGGTGGAGTATGATCCCCAGGTGTTGGAACATCGTTCAAATAAACAACAAAAACAGGATTAGTTTCATAGCGGTCGAATGCACCGGTCGCTACAGTTTCACCTGTAAGCTCATTAAATATTAGAATTAAATGCTAAATCAAAAGTGTGGATCATTCATAGGATAGCTAATCTCACCTAAAAATTATACTTAAAATTAAGTAAAACTGTTGCCGAATTAAGTGTCAGTTTTACTTACTATGGTGCTTGGCAAAGTTTTACTTAATTGCAAGCAAACACAAAATTCTTAGTTTTACATTTACTTAATTAATCAGGAAGCAAAAAAAATGTAATCTAGAATCTAAAACTACTCTTTTCTAGACCCACCAAAAACGTGGACGCTCCTTAAAGTAACATGGGCCGCATTACTTTTACTTATTTACATTATTTAGGCAAACTTTTACACAATATTTAGTACACTTATACTTAAAATAGTTAGTAAAATATAACTAAAGTATTTTAAATAGTGATTTCACAAAGAAGAATCCAAGTGCTTTAGGGGGCGCATTTGTACGCGTTTTACGGTGTCTAAATTGATTTCAAGCATTAATTACTTAACTGAAACGTTGCGATAACAAAATTTGTTCAATTCATAAATTGTTTTTTCCGGAAACCCCCAAATACGCCAATAATATTATATTCCAAATACTGAGCGACTCTACGAAAAGTTGTCGCTTGAGAACTCGTTGAATAACAGCTGCCTAAAAGCCTAAGCATAATCCTAAGCATAATCATAACCCTAAAGCCTAAGCCTAATGATGGCTAAATAACAAATTGTTGTCCCGTCTACGAGATATCGGATTATATACGAAATGTCGGTTGACGATCGGTTTCCGGGCGACAAAATCTCGTGACACCTAATTGTAATACATTTGTTTCAGTGTTAGCTATAATTTACATTACGCAACGCCTAATCTAAACATATTTGTACCGTTTTGTCCTGTTATATATTTTGTTTCTGTTTCAGTTCCAGAAGCACGTGCTGTCCCAGAAAATCGACACGATGATTTCGCTTTCTGAACCGTCGAGAAATCCTGTAGATACTCTGAATATATACCATCGTTTGCAACAGCGTCAGCTCCTGAAATATTGGTGTTTTGTTAGCACAGATTAAACGGAAAAAGTGCCTGAAACCAGCCGCTATAAACCTTTTAAGCTTTAATCGTAACCGTTGGTGAGAGCGTTTCCAATCGCCAAAACCGATTATACGCATGCCTAAGCCAGGTATCCATTGGCTGAAAGCATAGAAATTACCGTCTATCGTTTGTTTTATTCGTCGACGATCTGGTACAAAACCTACTTAAAAAATTGCTGCGTTGAATATATCAGTCTCGTTCGTCGATGACAGATTTTGTTGCTTTACCGTCTTGTTTGTGAACAAATTGGACAAATTAAATGCCCCAGGTTCGTTAAACGATGTACCGTGACTTCTACGGTATCTCTGTCCTAATCCTGCAAATTTGAGGTAATCGCTTAACTTTGTTCAGTAACTCGCTCACCAGTGCCATCATCATGAAGTGTTAACACGATATCGTTTGGATGTGTAATGCCACAGTTGTCTGGTGGACGTATAGTTGTGGTAACGTTTTTGGCATTAATTACAGGCGACGATTCTCCAACCAATAATGCAGCGGTTACGATCATCGGCTCTGAGTAAATATCTGAAATGGCATTTGTCAAGTAAAGGAAACTATGCCCGCAATAAGAGAGGTTAGTTTACTAAATTAAAGTTTAGGCTTTAGGATGAGGTTTAAGTTCAGTCCAATCATTAGTCGTCGACTTATGGTCAAACTTAGCTTTGGTCCTCAGAAATAAACAAATTTATTAGGTACGATATTACGTTTAGTGAATGCGTTGCTAGCAAAGACGTATACATCACTGTTCACCAAGAGAATATATTTTTGAAGCGGTGACAAAAATGTGCTTTTACAGGATGCGTCGTTATTTACATTATATGCTATTATGCCTGGCTTGTTGGCTTGCTTCTGGCGCTCGTCACTTTGCCAGAGTTCCAGTTTCGAAAAATTTTGCCCAACAATTGAGTTTAATTTCACGCGTGTTCTGTTATGACTTCTACAGCCTAGAAATATTTCATGTTTATATACCTGTATCCGAACAGACTCCTAAACGAAACTTTTGTACTAAATACAGCGTCGAGCTATCATTTGCTTCGCTACGTCGCTCGTGATATTTCCTTCAAGAGATGACGATTAATTTAGACGTCCCTAGTTACTCAACGGGCAAATATTACAAGGACGTTAAAGAGCGCACAGAAATTGTCTCGGGGTGAATACGCGGGCGGCAAGTCCAATCTCGACAGGTTCCCCGCTGACTTCTAAACGTCCACAGAATCCGTCGTTGTTAAACTGTTCCAAGGCTGTTTTTGTCCCGCAGGGAACTCAAGGCACAACTTTCGCACGGGTGGCGAATCCAAATGTAAAGTTTTTCGACACCACAGTACAGTAATCTTACCAGTAAGGTTATAGCTGCTATACGTTATTGTTAATGTCAATGGTGGTAATGAGTCACTTGAACGCTCCGATGAAACCAGAACTGATGTAGCATCCGAATTTGAATTCAACGAATGATTAATCGAAAAATTGACATACTGTTCTATGTTGCTTTTTGATGCATTGTTCAGTGACGTGTCATACGTCAAGGACGACATTGCCGATTTTGAAAGAGTAAAACTCCATTCGCCAGCCTAAAATGGTTATAAAGATCTACACTGTAAATTCCAATCAGTTCAATTCGGCTAGCGAGTTAGTTATTTCTGAATTAATATCCGTAAACATTAACTCAGTCTGAGTTGAGTTGATTCTTACTTTGAGTTGAGTTGACTCTGGGTGAGTTGATTAATTAACTTAAAATGAATTGAATCAACTGAAAATTTCGAGTTCTGATTGTCCTAACTCAAACTGAGTGATTCAGCTCATTCTGAGTTAAAATCAACTCAATGGAATTTACAGTGTATGCTTGATATAACTTCGGAACCGAGCGAAGTCGATACATGGGTGTAGCACTATAAATATACAGTGTGTTTAATCTTATAAAATATTCACTATACGAAAAACCACGCATGACCTAAAAAGAGTCTGGAAGCGGATAGAGTCCCTGAACCCTAATTAGAGTTCATAAATGTCAATTGTCCCGAATTGTACTGCATTAATAACTCTAGGCCCAATTAAAGTTGAGTTCGAAAGTTTAAAGCATGCTTAAGTTTTGAAAGTACATTGCTAAGTACAACCTTGCATTGTCGTTCAAGCTTTTGATACAAGACAAACTTTTAATTCAACAGATAAAAACTAACCTGAGTTTTGTTAGTTCGAATGCTAATGGTTTTATCATCATCAAGTGTGTGGTAGTCAGGGCTTGTTTTGTCAATTTTTGTGCCATCTGGTGCCACAAGCTCAACAGATAACCTAAATTACATATGATACGTAAATGACAGGACCAGGGTGCGACCGGATATCCGCTTCCGGTTTAATATCCGGCAAAAAGTGATATCCGTATTCGGTTCTGGTATCCAGTAAAACCTACAACATACCGGATATTTACGGGTGTGGATCTTAATATAAAAAACTGCCTTTTACAAGTGAACGCCTTTAACATCTTGCTGCGAATACCAGGGTATGACCGTATATTCGGTTCCGGCTCCTGTG
Organism: Enoplolaimus lenunculus; assembly: GCA_030248215.1. NCBI lineage: Eukaryota > Metazoa > Nematoda > Enoplea > Enoplida > Thoracostomopsidae > Enoplolaimus > Enoplolaimus lenunculus. Next base: position 5,982 of record JASANG010000812.1, read on the forward strand.
AAAAATCCACATCCAGCTGCGGCTCTGGTATTTTAACTTGCCATTCAAAATATTTATACCATCATTCGTATTTATGCCAAGTACCATCGAAATCGAACTGATTGCCTTTACTTTTACATATTTTTTCTCTCACGCATATAATGTAAATGTTTGCATGTGACCGTGTACGTTCTCAATCTTTATTGGGTTACAATAACGCGTGGAAAACCAGAACTTTTAATTATGATATTTATACCAGACGAAACCCTTGAGCCTTACAATGTTCGGTATCCGGTTCCAGTTCCGGTAAAAAATTCAATAGAACAGTACCAATTGTTGCTGAAAGCATGCTTAAGCACTTTTTGGCAATGCTTATAGTCAAGTGAACAATTTGTACAATTAATACTTTCGAAATATAGTTAGAATTCTTAAACGAGATACACTGTTTTATGTACGCTAAATGTATTCAGTTGCATACTATTTTGTACAAGTAACCTGACGCTTTGTTAAATCCAATACTCGAATGTTAACGTTGTAAAATACATACTTTTTGAATGGACTCATAAACAAAAACGTCGTTTTGCCGGCTGTGAATTTGTCAATATTGAAAGACCCGTTGTCATCTGTTGTTGTCACTGCATAAACCTAAAATACTATTGACGACATTATCTGTCAATTCCGGCCAAAAATGGACCTCAGCCTAAACCTGAAAATTTGCCGAAGCCTTCGGCAATATCGGTATCGACAATATTTGTTTTTTTGTTGTTAAAGTTGATTCGTTCTTTTAGGCTATTGATGGTTAAATTACATTTAGCAAGTTTTCGTTGGCAACACTGTAGAGATTACTGCTAAAATGAGCAAATTAAACATAATTGTAACTGTTTAATTTTGTATCATCACAAGTTTTGGCTGCAACAAATTTTGCTGGTCTCAAGTTCCAGTATTTTTCACTACCGCATACACCCTGCTGACCACCCTCAATTGCGAACAAACAATGTTCAACACGCGTTTGAGCTCTTCATTTTAACTATAGCACGTCGAATATAGTTTTTAATGCTTTTGCTAATTTTGCGCGTTTACCAGTGTTCGCTTGTTTCAAATGTTAAACAACTTTTGTCGTTGATTTCTCTATATTTTTCCTTTTAATCCACTAACAACGATAGAAATATTCCAAACTGACTATTCGAAAATGTTTTATTTCTTGTTCAGAAACATAGTCAAAAATGAAAAATTGTTCAACCAGAACATCGCGGAAAGAAAAATACAAAAATTCATTTTGGCTACCACCGTATTGCCAATCTGGCGATGATGTTTCGGTTGTTTTTATCGATACATAAGCTTCACTTCTATCTTTGCGCAATAAGCACTGGAAAGCATGTCTGACAAACAGTGCAATCCGTATAGCTGGCATATACTTGATGAGGCCAATGTTACTTTGAGGGGTGTAACAGTAGATTAAGCGTATTTCTAAGCCTAAGCCTAAGCCTAAGCGTTGCAAAAATGTGTTCCTAAGTCTAAGTCTATGTATACGTCTAAGTCTAAGCAAAAAAGTAATCTAGAGTGTAAACCTACTCTTTTATAGACCCACCAGAAACCTGGACACCCTTTAAAGTAACATGGGCCCTTGATCGGATAGTCTCTACGTTACAATTTCCTAGAGCCGCATACTTAACAGTGTGAAGCGCCAAATTGGCCTGTTAGCATCAGGCGTTCGAACAATCGACATGCAAGTAGGTACTCCAGAGCTGAAATTTTCGCAGCACAGTAAACGTAAATTGAACGCAAACACTGCGTTAAACTGCAATACATGGACCTAATTTCCAATTCTGAAAAAATAACGCATACCAGTAATCGCTAACAGGTGCTACATGGCACATATTCGACAACATCAGCGTTTGCTTCAAATGTAACCATTTAAACACTCACGTCTGATTGTTTTACCTGGGCAACATTGGATCTCTGATCAATTGGCCGTGTTAACTTGCAAAGGGTTGAAACTGCCAGCTGAAGCGATAGCTGCCAAGATGGTCCGTTTGTATTGAGGAAGAACGGCGATCCCGCGTACTGATTTGCGAGTAGAAATAAAACTGTTGATGCTTCATTGCTTATTGCAATTGTATCAATTGATACCTAAAAAGTATAAAGTAAACCGAGTTTTTACTTTGATGCCAACGCTTAATAAAACGTAAATATTCGTAATGATACGCCGCCTGTGCGATTCCGTTTCTAGCCGATCGTTTATTTGATCGCCAAAATTCCTCGCATTTTTGATCACTTGTCATTGTTAATTATTCTCAATGCAAACTTCATATATCCGGCTCTGATTTGGGAAAATTAAAAACTGCAATAATTATTGCAATTTTGGATATTTTAGCGCAAGCAAATAGTATATATACATATTGAATTTGCAACTTTAGTTTGTCTAAATATTTACGCCCAGCTCAAACTGTATTATGAAAGAAAAACATCTTATTTTTTACAGTTTAAAAGAATTCCTAATAAAAAGGTTTCACGTTAGCGTTGAAATTCTGATTCTGGTTGCGCTTCGATTCCAATTAAAGACCAAATTTCGTTTTTTGCTGAAACCCTACAACATACACTACAAAAAATGGTTGGGTCAAATTGATTATCTCCGAAATACGCTTTTCGGAACTACACAAACTGAGTCAAAATTCGACTTCGCCAGAGTCATATTCGACTCACCGAGCGACTATTTCGGACAGAGTCAATTTGACTAATCATTTTTCGCCGTGTACCGTTGCGCATCATCGTGTAGTAGATTTAAACTTACAAATTGTCACGCTACCGACATACTTGCACTGTACTGTAAAAATCCTTGCAAGTCATTTGCTATTAAACATGAAAAAATTATTTAGCAACCAATCAGAAGCGTGTGCAAGAGAAAACAATTACGATAAAGACGACAATTTTATGTGTCTAACCTTCTTGAGACGAGAAACCAATTACCTCACACGCTACGGTCGCGCGTTCCACAAAACTGAAACGTAACATTTACATTGTCCCAAAACCGAAACCTTAGCTAATCGCCAGCACCCAGCGACGCGACGGTTTATCGCCAGGGTCTCATGCTTACCCCTGATGAATCGATTTTCGACCGGACAGTAGCACTTTCGGCATACGGTGATTCATTTTCTTGTCCGTCACTGCTTATAATCAATCGTGCGCCTTTGGTATTATTTTGACCCAAACCATCGGTCAATGCCTACAAAATTTAAAACGAGTTATTTCAATATCGAGTTTGACGTCATTTTCCCATGAGTTTCAATTAGCTCAAAACCAGCGTCTACTACGTTTGCCAGCTTATGCCGGTGTGCGCGACGCACATGAGATTCGGCCGTGGTCAAATCATTATTTATGGTATACCGGAGAAAATGATTGTATAAGAAAACGGGCCCATATATAGAACGGGGTCGGAACGTTTTTCTGCTGTAATAAAGTCAGCTTACGTATTAGACTAACTTTTTCCGCTTAGATTTAGGCTTAGGAATAGGATCATCCTAGGAATAGGCTCATCCTTACGCTTAGACTTAGGATTAGGCTTAGGACGGGCTCTGTTCTATACATGGGCCGAAAAACGGCCGATGGAGAGTTATTTTAAATACCGGCGAAGGACCTGATATTAGACAGAGTTGCGTTATTTATAGTTACAACGTGTAATAATTCTTTTCGCTTTGATCTAATCCGTTGATAAAAGATTTGTTGTGTTGAGTGCAATTATAAATTCCAATTGCAGTGTATTATTTGATTTTAAAAATGTCAGCACATCAGTGAAGATATACGACTCTTGTAAATTTTCCGGCCCATGTATAGAATAGGGTCGGATCGTTTTCCGGAGGGACTATAATAGAGTCAGTTTAAGCTTTAGACTAATTTTTAGCTTAGGCTTAAGCTTAGGCTTACGCTTAGGCTTAGGCTTACGCTTAGGCTTAGGCTTAGGAATATGCTTATACTACTGTTACGGCCCTATTCTATACATGGGCCAATTTTCCTATACATTTAATATTTAGGCTTAGGCTTAGACAAAGGCGCAACTTAAAATTTGGGCTTAACCAACAGGGCTTGAAAAGTGTTTTCATGGAACAAGTGTGCATGAACCAATGATACCTTTATTCCTTGCAATATGCCTTTTCCAAGCGCAGTTCCTCCACCAGTAGTTGACGGCCTATACATTTAATATTTAGGCTTAGGCTTAGACAAAGGCGCAACTTAAAATTTGGGCTTAACCAATAGGGCTTGAAAAGTGTTTTCATGAAACAAGTGTGCATGAACCAATGCATACCTTTATTCCTTGCAATATGCCTTTTCCAAGCGCAGTTCCTCCGCCAGTAGTTGACGGCACCGCTGACTCGATGCGTTGACGTGATGCAGTATCCGAAACAGCAGTGAGTTCAAGTAGTGTCCTTGCATTATCGCTAAACGATGTAACTGCCACACGAGTTCCAACTGCGACACATTCAATTGCTGCCGTTACTGCTTGGTGCAAAATGCTGATTCGTGACTGTAAAATTTCAGTAATTCGATATGCATGATTTGGAGTTTTATGTGTTTTTGGTCCCAGTTAACATTTATTAATGAGAGACGGAGGTATTTCACTATTGACCAGCAGCAAAAACTGAAACAGTTCCATAGCGTGGGTGGACAAAACCGTATTCGGCGGAAAATGATGCGTAAACAGGGGCTCAAGTTATAAATGGGAATATATTGTTTTGTTCAGTGGGTGCGTAAACTCTCGCAAATTTGATTTCCGTAAACTTATTCAGTTGATACTTTTAAATATCATCTTAATTCTGTGTGCCCAACATCAACTACCTCCTCCCTATCACTCTAAATAGCGTGTCGATCGGCCATAAACACAATGCCCGGTGGTACATTATGTACCATGTTACTAAGTGTTTTTTATACAGACTCAGGAAGATCATCGACTTCTTGATTTTATTATTAATTTATTTATTTATCTGAACGTCATGGCGAATCTACAGCCAGATTCCGTTATATTATATGTAAATAGGTGACTGGTTTACGGCCGGCGGAAATTCTGAAACAAAGCTCTGAATAACAAGTGAAATTTCTTGCAAAACGTATACCAAAAAATTTGCAATCATGTTAACCGCAGCACTACTTGTACAGATTCTGTGAGTCGCACTGTTAATGTTTTTTGCGTTTGTAGTTCGATAAATAAAAATGCAAAACGATAGGAATAGAAAAACTGCGTTTCTTTGGTTATTCCTTCTCCCATACTGGAGTTCGCCAAAAAATTGTATGATTTTTCAAATTTTTACACAGTTGAGATTCTCAAGCTTCCCTTCGTCATTTCAATGGCGCTAAACGAGTTATTCGACCGTATGCTCATTCTTACTCTTAGGCTTAGGCTTAGGCTTAGGCTAAGGAATATACTCATTCTTACATTTAGGCAAACTTATGAACAAATATCTGATCTTTATGTTTTTCTACAAAAGCAGTGTATTTGGTATGCTTTTTAGCCAAAAACAAATTACAAACTCATCTTTCATCGATAGATAAAAATCTGTGAATAACTTTGTATGCTAAATGTTGCTTGTTCACTATCCAAGCAAGTACGTAACACAACAACGCAAACCTTTTGTAAAATGATAATTTACGTCTTTGTTTATGCTTAGTAAACTTCGATTGATTGGATAATCATCAGCTGAACAGTAGGTCCTTAAAACTATAGTACATGACATGCATATGCAAATTAAAAATAAAAGCGAACAAGCATCTAAACACGACCTCGCTGATGCGAGGTCGCGAAAAATTACGTTTTTAATACAAAAAATCAGTTGGTATTTGAGTAGCGAAAATAAAGGTTATTTCGCGTTTACTAAAGGAATAATTACTGGGTTATCCCATGCCATGCTTCCAGACGTATCAAGAACAAACGCAACTGACTGTGGATCGTTGTTACGCACTACGTTAAACGTTGGTGTCACGTCATCTAAGTTTCGTGGAAGGTTCGGTTCGCTGAAAATATGACATGATACCAGGGTGTAACAGGATATGCGTTTCCGGTAAAAATCGGTTTCCGTTTTCGTTTCTGTTATAGAAATAACAGAAATTGCGTTATGTTTATGTCCAAAATGTGTTAAAAATCACGTATATATCTCGCATTTTTGTTACATATATGCTGCATTGTTCGAAATGTAATAAGAATTACGACCAAACCCTTAAAAATTTTGATGCATGCGCCATTTTTTTAAATCTTTGAAGGACCGGTGAACTTTATGCAGGCCTCAATTGCAATTGTGTTGGCACAAAAATAAAAAATGTCCGCTTTCCGTTTCCGTTATTTTGATCACTATCCGTTTCCGTTTCCGTTATTTTTACTATCCGTTTACACCTTGCATAATACACGTAAGCATTTTGTGTGAGAACGAAAACAAGATTAGCCATAATTCTATAGGTAACAATAACGGCTTGCTCACTCAGCATAACAAATACCTAGACTTATTAAATCTAAGCCTGAGGTAGCGTAAGCTTAACTTTGTATCTCCTAATCCTAACTGTAAGCATAAATCTAAACGTAAGCCTAGACTCCCAGTAAGTGAGTTCACCGGTCCGTTGGTCTCCCAATGGACACGACCCTATAATTAACATTGGCCAAAATATATCATATTTGAGGTCGCTGTGATAGATTTGCATATTTATGAGTGGTCCCTACCAAAGATTTTTCCAACACACTATAAAACACTGTGAACAATTAATAAGGTATGTTATCTACGTTAGTTGCTCTATCATCGTAGAAAAATTAGATATGGCGTTCTACAAATTTCACATCGTTACTGTTGTACTTACATTCCGTTCGGATCACAAAGGGCACTGAAATCGATGTTGGCTGAGATAATCGCCCAAACGGATTGTTGTTGACATCTTGAATTGTGTAAATTCGGCACACCACTGTTATGGTTGCTAGCGTCACAAAATCGTGTCACCTAAAATAATTAACGAGCATAATATTATGAAGCCATTGTCAATGCAGGCAAATCATTATTAACAGTTGATGTGAAAAAAGCGCATTGGCCAACCAACCCCCCGCCTTATTTAAAGGGGTGGTCGCAATCACATGAATGTCCCTTAATTAAACGATAAGAAGAGCATGTTTGACACCGCATACATAAAGCGCCATGGTTCGCTGCGGTAGCACCCCCCTCTAAATAAAGGAGGGCAGAGCAAAAACGCAACGCGTGCCGGGTACATTGTTTTCTACACAGAACGAGCCCAGTTGCACACTCTTGATAAATGTCGATTATCCACTCTTGATAATACATTGCATGCCCGTTAACGGAACTCAACACATCCGGATGAGAGCCAAATGTTCACAAAAGGCATGCAAGGCTGCAACACGACTTATCAACGAGACTGAAAAATTTTCAACGAGATACAAAATTTTTGCAAAGGTAACTGGTTCTGTGGGCCTCATACTGGCATACCGCGATTGTTTCTTGGCATTTATCACAATTGAGCTATTGTGGCTACATCCAAATGATTTGTACAATAAATTGATTGGCACAAGATTTACAAGGTTCAGTAGTATTAATGGTCCTTCATACTGAAAATAATGTGGTTCCAACGATTTTAGTACACGCTGTATTTTTAACTTCAAAACGGAGTGTACGCATCAGCGGATGCAGAGGGTGGGGCGGGTGGGGGGCGTACGTTCCCCCATCACAAAATTTATAGTGATAAAACAGCAAGGTCCTGTCTACGTTACAAATTTTGCGTTTCATAGCATTTGCCAGCCCCCGTCAAAATTTTTTGAATGCACTGTATGAATAATAATTCTTACCACTAATTTATACTGGTAGTACAAGATTGCCTAAAAGCAATGAAACAAATACCTCAATCTCATCTGTTGTATACATTAAAGACGTGTCTTCGTATCCATGGTACACCGGTACAAATTGATCACAATCTTTGGAGCCTTTTCCACACGGATGGCATGTTTTGCCTTTAGAATCGACGTAATGTCCAGATATTGGAGCTTCAAATAGTGGACACGTTGTTGGCACTGGATCATAGTTTGGTAAACATATGGCGTCGTTATACGGATAGTTGGTTTGGCGATCTGCAGCGATTTGCGGTACGTAGTATTCAGGAAATACCCCGTAGCGTTGCTCGGCCCATTTTTGTACAATTTTTCGGGCTAAAAAACGTAATATTGCGTCTGATGAAAAATGTCGTACATTTGTGATATGTTCTATACATTTAGGTAATTTGTAATTATTTATATTACGGTGTTTGTGAGCGGTTACGTATATACTATTGCAACAGGGGCCCAAGTTACTTTGAAGGGCGTCCAGGTTTTTGGTGGGTTTATAAAAGAGTAGGTTTAGATTCTAGATTACATTTTTTTTGCTTAAGCTTAGGCTTTGGGCTCAGGCTTACGCTTAGGAACATAGTTTTGCAACGCTTAGGCTTAGGCTTATAAATTTTATTGTAAACCCAATGCTGCATCGCTTTTCATGCTCGAACTTAAGATATATAGGCTGCAGTTGCTGTTATTGGTTTCTTCAATATCTTTAATATATGTTTCTATGTTTTGTCGTTTATGTTTTGTTTGCATCAGTCGTGTTCGTTTTTTCAGCATATGAAGATAATTTACGAATCTTCAGTATCTGACTGACTGCCTTTACTTTACCTACTAAAACAGATACAACGGCAGCTTTAGGCTTAGGCTTAGGCTTCTTCAGATAACAACTATAAGACAAATCATTTAGGCTTTTAGCGAAACCTTTTCCTAACCCGCTCCCTAAACCTTTACCTAAAATCCAAAACTGGAGCCTAAATCTTATAAACACTGAACTTTCCCGAACTCAATTCGGAAGGTATTCTACAAAAGCCAATCACAAGCGTTAACCTGTCTGATAAGATGGTGCCGCAGAGTTGTGCAAAAATTCAGGCGTCAAATATACGTAATTGCCTTCACGGCCGCAAACTGGATTGTTTTTCACGCAATAAGGTTCAGTTCCATAAATTGCACTTTTTGACGCAACTCGAAATTCGGCTTTACGAGAATCGACATCGGAAGGCGACGCGCGACCATATGACGTATCGCTGGACCATGTTGATGGTACAACGATTGTGATATTGGCAAAATACGCCCGGTGTCGCAATGCCGTGTACAGACTTTGAGATGCGGCAGTAAATTTTGTCTAATGAATAAATATCGTCATGGGCAAGTAAAATAGATTAGTGTTACAGTTGAAATCGTTTTAATTTTAAGGACTTTCCTACTAAGCCTAAACCTAAATATAAGCTTCACCTTCAATATATATAAGCCTAATCCTTAAGCCTGTGCTTTCTTGTCTCTAAGTTACGCAGCCCCAATGTCTCTAGTACGCATGCCCCTGTTGTGGGCTTACAGTTTTATATCAGTTTGATGTCAATTTTTGATGCCTATGATGCAAACGCTACTCTTCACCTGAAGTATTTTGTTTTTGTAACATTTGTGTCAAACTTAACACTGTGAACTTTAAATTGCAAGCTAAAGCGAACGAACGCATAAAGGTATACTGTGAGCAACACAGCGCAAACTGTCTACTCGATAATTGAATCTTTGAGAGTCGCCCGAATCCCTCAGACACAAACGTCAACCTCCAACAGCTGAGTGGTGATGATCAACACGTCCGACTACTGAAAAAAATAAATTAAAAAATGAATAAAAAATTTATTAAATTAATTACTTTAATGTTATCAATGATTGATTTATCTTCTTTTAAATTTGGATCGATCCATACTCGTACGTTTTGGTATTTGTTGTTCGTCAGCGTTGCGCCTTTGTGTTTATCGCAATAATCACTTGAACCAAATTTCAACGTGGATGCGATTATTGCTCTGAAATACAGCTGAACTTAATAATAATAATAATAATAGTAATGATGATAATAATAATAATAATAATAATAATAATAATAATAATAATAGTAATAATAATAATAATAATTTTTTAACATTTTCGCTGGCCACAGAAATCCACCGAGTGTAACCCGTGCTTTACAGCTATTTGATACAAAACTGAAGTTTGACCTTCACCAAGCACTGCTTTAAGGTTGTAGAGCGTGCATAAGTTACGGCAATGCGGGCCCATGCACAGAACAGGGCCGGATCGTTTTCCGTAGGGGCTATAATAGAGTCAGTTTAAGCTTTAGAATAATTTTTTGCTTACGCTTTGGCTTAGGCTTATGGTTACGCTTAGGCTTAGGCTTAGGCTTAGGCTTAGGCTTAGGCTTAGGCATAGGCTTAGGCTTAGGAATATGCTTATACTACTGTTCCGGCCCTGCTCTATACATGGGCCACAATACGTTGCCTATAAAGGGCAGGAAAGTTGCTCAAAAGCTGTAATAAAGCGACAAGTGGTTGTATATTTGACAGAATTTTTCATGAAACTATTATACATTTGAGCAAAGTTTTCGGAACCAAGAACAACGGGGAAATCGGTTCAGAAATACACGGCGTTTTTGGCATTTTTAAAAGCGTTTAAAATTATGGTAAAACATCGTTTGGACACTGTAGCAGATCTGGATATTTCTGATCGGAGGCTCGCAATATTTTACTCTGTAAAAGTTAAACCTAAATTATAGCTTAACCAAGCTTGAACATTTGTTTCAAGTAAAACGTAAGTGGCTGGACAAACTATAACTAAACTAGAAATGTATGTTTATTTTTAGACTGACACAATTTTAACTTCAACACAAAACTTTAAGCTATTCCTATTTTTGGTTTGTTACGTAACACGCGCAGCCCAAAAATTACGTGTGAATAAGAATTTATTAAGTTTAGCTTAAACTAAAAATATGTAATATTTCAAAGCAGTTTTAAGCGTATACCAGCCTTACTTTAGTTAATCTAGAAAGTTTGTTTAATGCTGCTGGATAAGCTTAAGTTTAAACCAACTTTAGTTTAAGTTTTTGGAGAGTAAGAAATAAAAACTCATGATCGAATCGACCGAGACGCCAATCGCTATTTTAGTGAAAATCAACAGGTTTTGCGTCGAATCTGTGAAAATTCCAATCCTCGAGTGTCCTCCCTAAATACCGTTATTATTTTAGTGCTTTGCAACCTGTATGTAACAAACCGTGGCAACCGGCCGATGGCGTAAAGCGGACCCTGTATCTCCAAGATTCACTGTTGTATTGATAATTGAATTATGGTTGACATATAAATATTGCCCAAAGCGAAAATTTATTAAATATATTGACAGCACAGGGCCAATGTAAAGAACAGGGGCGGAACAGTATTATAAGCATATTCCTACGCCTACGCCTAAGTTTAAGCCTAAGCGTAAGAATGAGCATATTCACTAAGCCTAAGCCTAAGCCTAAGCCTAAAGCCAAGCAAACTTAATTAGTCTAAAGCATGAGCTTATTCTATTCTAGTTCCACAGAAAAACGTTCCGCACTTGATCTTTACATGGGCCCAGCATAGATACCACAGATATGAACAAAAACAGCAGACTCGACACAGATTTACAGCAAATTGCATGAATAGCACAAAAATGCATTTGTTCCTATTAAGGGAGCGATGTTAGCTTTGGTTCCTGAAAATATTTCTCAGTAGCGTTTGTTTAAATTATTGATAGCTTCCTCGCTTATAAAAATCGTTTTAAAAAACCGTTTTAAACAATAATACTCTATTACAACGCGAAAAATACTCAAAATAACGTTGGTTGACGCGATTTCTAATTAATACTAAAACCAAAATTATGGCAAATTAACTTGATTGCCAGACGTACCTAAGCACTTGAGTGCTATTAACTTACATTAATAACATGTATGTCAGATTCATCGTTGCTAAATGTTTTATATTATTGAAGTATATTTAATATTCGTGTTTGTTAAAATACATTAAGTTTTTTTTAAAATACCTCAAACGGTTGAATTAATATTTTATTTTGAAGGGACAGTCGGTCTTGGCTTTGGGAATGTGTTAGCCATCACATGCTCAGTCTGTAAATAACAGAAAAAAGCCAAACACAGATATTTGTTGCATTAATGTTGTTTAAAGTTTAAAATAGTTCTACAATACTCATTGCAATTACAGCAATGATTAACGTTCTTTTAAAACTTTCGGCCCGTGTAAAGATCATTGGTGGAACGTTGATGTATTACCACGCCAAACAATGAATTATTGTTGTTTTAAAACTAATAATTTCGACCTAATTTAAATTTTCGAACCTTATAATTTGACTGTTAAGTTCTTATATTTCAGTTCTGGGTTTGCCGCTACTGCTATTCGCCTCGATTTCTCTTGGACAAGTTGAATTTAGCTCGACCGAAGCCTCAAGTTGTATTTTGGACAGTTCTGCTAAACACAAAAATAGTGTTTTTACCGAGGTTGAAACTATTCAAACGAATATTCAATGCAAACGGTAATTTATTACAACACCGCGTATCGCGGTTAAGCTATTCTGACCGCTCCCATATGCATTTACCTTCGAAACGTAATTAAAAGATTTCGACATAATTCAGCTAAAAATACACTAAACCATTCGGTGGTCAAGGGCGCAGCCGATTCTTCATTTCACGAAGGGATAAATTATTTCCAAAGATAACAGAGCGCATCGTGGTTAAGCTGTTTTGACCGCTCCCATATGTATTTGCCTTCGAAATGTAATTAAAAGATTTCAACATAATTTAGCTAAAAACACAATTAAACATTCGGGGGTCAAGGTCGCAGCCGATTCTTCATTTCACGAAGGGATAAACTATGCCCAAAAATTTTACATGTGAGGAAAATTGATTTACTTAATGGGTCCTCAGCAGCCCATAAAAGTGCCTTTTTCTAATCTCCAGAAATTTTAGGACAGTGGAATTGTTCTATCCCGCCTTGTAAACGCCCTTGTCACAAGTTATAAACTTTTAGGCTAAAAGTTAAAAAAATATAGGGTGCAGTACTGACGCTGAAAGCTGCAGTAAAATAAATAAATAATAACTGTATTTTAACGCTGATAGATATGGCAAAAATACCCTACCATCATTGGTCGGTATCTTTGAACTTTTCGTCTCTGAAACGATTTTTTAGTACACGAGCATCTTGATGTTTAAACTGATATTTAAAATCACTTGCAGCGATTATATTTACATTTTGCCAGAAAACAAGTAAGTTTTGGCATTTTTTACTGCTACCAAACTTCTAAATAATCTGGCAAAATAACAATCCTGCATTTGTGTGCAATCGTCAAGCTATCTTTAAAAGACAAGTCAGAAAAAAATTAACGCAAACACCACATATTGCGTTTGCGTCAAGGGCGGATCCAGGCGGCGTCTACCGGTCAGATCCCCAAACCGGATGAACCAATTTTTAAAATTTGTATAAAATGGATCATTGCGAAAAGTCAAAAAAAATTCGTTAAGTCTTAACGCTTGCTTAACTCTCGAACCACAGTAGTCGCTGCCTCACAGGCTTCAACAGCATTGAAAATGGCACATATAATGCAGCATTTCTTGTCGTTTGCGACGATTCCTCGCAAAAACATTTGCCCTCTGTGACGTTCGAGCTTGCAAAAGCCTTTACCTGACAGTATACCGTATTGAAACGTCAGGT
>JASANG010004109.1:0-19516 GCA_030248215.1 Enoplolaimus lenunculus
GTTTCACCCCAACGGTTGGTTTCACCCCAACGGTTGGTTTCACCCCAACGGTTGGTTTCACCCCAACGGTTGGTTTCACCCAACGGTTGGTTTCACCCCAACAGTTGGTTTCACCCCAACGGTTGGTTTCACCCCAACGGTTGGTTTCACCCCAACGGTTGGTTTCACCCCAACGGTTGGTTTCACCCCAACGGTTGGTTTCACCCCAACGGTTGGTTTCACCCCAACGTTGGTTTCACCCCAACGGTTGGTTTCACCCCAACGGTTGGTTTCACCCCAACGGTTGGTTTCACCCCAACGGTTGGTTTCACCCCAACGCTTGGTTTCACCCCAACGGTTGGTCTCACCCCAACGGTTGGTTTCACCCCAACGGTTGGTTTCACCCCAACGTTGGTTTCACCCCAACGGTTGGTTTTACCCCAACGGTCGGTTTCACCCCAACGGTTGTTTCACCCTAACGGTTCGTTTCACCCGAACGGTTGGATTCAGCTAAACGGTTGGTTTCACACCAACGGTTGGTTTTACCCCAACGGTTGGTTTTACCCCAACGGTTGGTTTCACCCCAACGGTTGGTTTCACCCCAACGGTTGGTTTCACCCCAACGGTTGGTTTCACCCCAACGGTTGGTTTCACCCCAACGGTTGGTTTCACCCCAACGGTTGGTGGTCACCCCAACGGTTGGCGTCCCCAACGGTTGGTTTCACCCCAACGCTTGGTTTCACCCAACGGTTGGTTTCACCCAAACGGTTGGTTTCACCCCAACGGCTGGTTTCACCACAACGGTTGGTTTCACCCCAACGGTTGGTTTCACCCCCAACGGCTGGTTTCACCCCAACGGTTGGTTTCACCCCAACGGTTGGTTTCACCCCAACGGTTGGTTTCACCCCAACGGTTGGTTTCACCCCAACGGTTGGTTTCACCCCAACGGTTGGTTTCACCCCAACGGTTGGTTTCACCCCAACGGTTGGTGTCACTCCAACGGTTGGTTTCACCCAAACCGTCGGTTTCACCCAAACTGTCGGTTTCACCCCAACGGTTGGTTTCACCCCAACGGTTGGTTTCACCCCAACGGTTGGTTTCACCCCAACGGTTGGTTTCACCCCAACGGTTGGTTTCACCCCAACGGTTGGTTTCACCCCAACGGTTGGTTTCACCCCAACCGTTGGTTTCACCCCAACGGTTGGTTTCACCCCAACGGTTGGTGTCACCCCAACGTTGGTTTCACCCCAACGGTTGGTTTCACCCCAACGGTTGGTGTCACCCCAACGGTTGGTTTCACCCCAACGGTTGGTTTCACCCCAACGGTTGGTTTCACCCCAACGGTTGGTTTCACCCCAACGGTTGGTTTCACCCCAACGGTTGGTGTCACCCCAACGGTTGGTTTCACCCCAACGGTTGGTTTCACCCCAACGGTTGGTTTCACCCCAACGGTTGGTTTCACCCCAACGGTTGGTTTCACCCCAACGGTTGGTTTCACCCCAACGGTTGGTGTCACCCCAACGGTTGGTTTCACCCCAACGGTTGGTTTCACCCCAACGGTTGGTGTCACCCCAACGGTTGGTGTCACCCCAACGGTTGGTGTCACCCCAACGGTTGGTGTCACCCCAACGGTTGGTTTCACCCCAACGGTTGGTTTCACCCCAACGGTTGGTTTCACCCCAACGGTTGGTTTCACCCCAACGGTTGGTTTCACCCCAACGGTTGGTTTCACCCCAACGGTTGGTTTCACCCCAACGGTTGGTTTCACCCCAACGGTTGGTTTCACCCCAACGGTTGGTTTCACCCCAACGGTTGGTTTCACCCCAACGGTTGGTTTCACCCCAACGTTGGTTTCACCCCAACGGTTGGTTTCACCCCAACGGTTGGTGTCACCCCAACGTTGGTTTCACCCCAACGGTTGGTTTCACCCCAACGGTTGGTTTCACCCCAACGGTTGGTTTCACCCCAACGGTTGGTTTCACCCCAACGGTTGGTGTCACCCCAACGGTTGGTTTCACCCCAACGGTTGGCTTCACCCCAACGGTTGGTCTCACCCCAACGGTTGGTCTCACCCCAACGGTTGGTGTCACCCCAACGGTTGGTGTCACCCCAACGGTTGGTGTCACCCCAACGGTTGGTGTCACCCCAACGGTTGGTTTCACCCCAACGGTTGGTTTCACCCCAACGGTTGGTTTCACCCCAACGGTTGGTTTCACCCCAACGGTCGGTTTCACCCCAATGCTTGGTTTTATACAAATACGTTGGTTAGGCGCTTGTTGTCAGGATGAAAGTTTCTGTCATGCAAACGATTTTTTGAAACTCCGCATTTAGTTTAATCAGTCTGCTCATTTTTCATAGTTCAGATTGATGGATTAATCAGCAACTTGGTAAAGCGGTTGAAACTAGAAAAAATTGCTCAGCACTTGAGCAGCATGGGATATGCTTCATATTCCTATTAAAAGGATAGTAACTAGACCAGCACATTCGTTCGATGTAACCTGGAAAAATATTAAGAAACAATGGCGTCCAAAATCATGTTGACTATTAATTCTTCTGAAACATATTGCGGATAGCAAAATGTTCGTAATTTTCTTTTGTAAGAAACAAATGTTTTGCTTTAAATGTGTATTGAAGTTTTTTACATGAACGTACTAAACTCACCTTGGGCTCTCTATTAACATAGTTAATTGAATTCCACAAGAACACTGTATGGCGACATAATTGGGGAGTTAGAGTATTGATGACCAATTTTGTTAGATACTTTATTAAACAAGGCGTCACAAAATGACTCACAATTGATGCTTTAAAAACGACTCTTGACTTTACCCGCCTTTTAACCTTAGTGACAAACAAACAAGTTTACACGTAGAAATCTATAAATGCGCATTTCCCTGCTAAGTTATTTATTTCACTGCATAGTCACGACTAGAGGATCAAAATTCCCACCGTATTCTGGCAGTATCGATTAATCTGGCAAAAGCAAGACCATTATACTTCAGCCACGTCTCTGTAACCCTGCCATTATCTAAGAAATTTCTTAAAATGCCTAATAAATCCGCCAAAAACTTTCAACATAAAAATAGATTTGCTCTCCGCAATATGTTTCAGAAGAATTAATAGTCAACATGATTTTGGACGCCATTGTTTCTTAATATTTTTCCAGGTTACATCGAACGAATGTGCTGGTCTAGTTACTATCCTTTTAATAGGAATATGAAGCATATCCCATGCTGCTCAAGTGCTGAGCAATTTTTTCTAGTAGTATTGTCCCCAAGATGTTTTAGAAAAAATTAATAGTTAATATGATTTTGGAAGATATTGTTTCTTAATACTTTTCCAGATTACATCAAACGAATGTGCTGATCTAGTTTATCATACTTTTAATAGAAATATGAAACATATCCCTTGTTGCTCAAGTGCTGAGCATTTTTGTCTAGTACATCACTAAGAGAAGATACGAAAACACTTTAAAAGAAAAAAAGCGTAAAATCTCTAGTCACTGACAGAAGTGAATGCAGTATGTAGCAGTTAGGATTAAATTTTTTTTAAGATAATCGTGATTGCTTGTACTTGAACACAGCCGCTCGCTAATGAAATTTGAATTGCTTGCTTTAGCAGCGATTACAATCGAACTAAACCATTCTGGTGGTGGCTTACACCGCGTCAAAACAAAATACATAAAACTTTGACGTGTGTTAGCAAAAATCCTTCATACATATAGTCGTTTCAACTTCAAAATAGCATCAGATGGTTTAATCATTTGCATCGAATTTTGACATACGCAATGTCTCACGACAAAACGCATATTTCTAGTACCACTGTTGCAACCGCATGAGTAATAAACTATGTATTTAATTAACGGTCAATAATTCGAATGTATACTGTGTTAACAAAGATATCAATCGTAACTTAAAAAGCTGATGTACTTTGTCAACATAAGGACGCATTCATTTCAAACCAAATGGCGTTCATTAAATTGAACGGCCTGAACTCCTGCTATATCTTTAGCCAAACTACAACTATTTACCTTCGCCACCACTGCAGGATCAACGATTTCAGGTGTACAGCATTGACACTGCATCGCTCCACCTTTCGAATCTGAACAGTGAGTTAATAGAGTACAACCATGTATCGATAGTTAACTTGAATAACAATTAAGAACAATACAGAAAGCGCCGCAAAGTATGTAACTTCGTTTTGAATCGCTTGACTCAAACCTCAATGACATAAAAGTTTATTTTTATAGCACTCTTTGTTATATAAAAACAAAACTTAGCACAACTAATACTTAAAAATAACCTTAACATTTTGAAGCGGATATTCGGCAAAATGTGATTTTATATTTTACGCTGAGTACTCATAATTTTTAATAGCGTTACAAATACCGGTAGTAACTAGTACAATTCAATAATGAACTGAACAAAGCACAATTATATAAAGACCATTTCAGGGCATACAGCATTCGAAAGTACCTTGCAGCAACAAGTTCAACACGCCTGAGCCTTATGATGAACTGAAGCTGTGAGTAATGTAGAAAATATATATTAATCACAGTTTCAATTATAGATTATCAACGTGTTCAGAACTACTACAGTTTGTTGGTTATGCGTGGTTATCCAATACTTCCTGTTATTAACATTCAGGATCAAGTCAAAACAATTTGAGTTCAGTTCACGTCAAAACACTGAGTTGTTATTAGTACCTTGCGCTTCATTCAACGACACTTACACAAATTGATTATAGAAACTGACTTAATTTTAATTAAGAACAGAATCTGGTAAACAAAATTATTTATAACATAAAAGTTTTAGCACATTGCAAAATGTACATTAACAAATACATATTTAATTCACTGGCTTCTCCACAGCGGGGGGGGGGCGGAGGGTGGCCCCAGTACTTTTCGAAATTTTCATTTTCCCTCCGGCGAAAATTTTGCTGCCCCCAGGAAAGGCCCCCCGGCAAATTTTCAGCCGCCCCCCAGCAAATTTTTTTGCTCGGGGCCCCCAGGACTTTTCTAAGCCAAAAATTTTCAATGTTAAAACATAAAGACCTGGATTTTTTTTGAAGCGGATATTCGGCAAAATGTGATTTTATATTACGCTGAGTATTCATAATTTTTAATAGCGTTACAAATACCGGTAGTAACTAGTACAATTCAATAATGAACTGAACAAAGCACAATTATATAAAGACCATTTCAGGGCATACAGCATTCGAAAGTACCTTGCAACAACAAGTTCAACCCGCCTGAGCCTTATGATGAACTGAAGCTGTGACTAATGTACAAAATATATATTAATCACAGTTTCATTTATAGATTATCTATATTTTATATAATTGTGCTTCTTTCAACTTCTGGTTAAGTTGTCAGTATATACGTAATATTAGTTAAAATTATTGTTATTAGCGTTTGCGAGAAATTTTTGTCATGTTGAGCGATAAGTAATCTTACGTTGAGTTGGAAACACGGTCTAGAATGAAAAAAATGGTCCAAAAAGTCGGTTTGCAAAATTTTAAGCCTGCCCCCCAGGACCCCCAGATCAATTAAAATTATGCAGAATTGGTAAATATACACTCATCCCAAATCAAATTTTCCGTGCTAACGTACGCGCCTTACAGAAAAACACTCTTTGCGCAAAAACAAAAAATAATAAAATAGTCACCTTCCGCTGAGACTTGAATTCATAGTCACGCGTCATTCTGGTTGCAACATCATCCGGCAATTCAAGCTGACATCAGTTTCGGCCTGTTCCCACATAACATATTTTCTAAAATTTTAATTCGATGCTTAACTAATTTCCAATAATACATAGTGCTAGGCGCACACAGTCGAAATCATAGCAAAATACTCTATTACCAAGCAAATAACATATAATGTAAATGTTTTTCTGCATGTATTTTATACATCCACCTCGGCAGCTACTTGTTGCAAAATTTGAACGAGCTCAGTTAAATATGAACATTTTAGCAAACAACTATAACACAGTCAAAACATACAATGGAACGAAGTATAACAAACACATACACTGCAGTTAAAGTACTGTTGTTGTTCACGCAAATATTTGGATAGTTCAGCACTGACGCGTTTCAGATTCGCTTGGCACCTGTCATACTCTGTATCAACACCTTAAATGGCAAAACTACATTTGCACACATACACATGAGTTTCTTGGAAGTATTCAAGGGTGTACTCGCTGCAAAAAGTGCGCACGGCCAATCATTTTAACGCATTGCTGTGATAACGCAACACTAATAAGCTATGTTCAATAATATATCACTGGAATAAAATTACCTTTTTCCGGAATAATAACTCCACTCTCGCGAACACTTCTATGGTCGAAAGCATTCTAAAACAGTGAAATAGACGAAGAATGAAATGCAAATATGAAACGGCAAAACATTCCAAAAACTGTGGCAAAACACTGAAATAGACCAAGAATGAAATGCAAATACGAAACGGCAAAACATTTCAAAAACTGAGGCAGAAAGTTAAAATAACGGCTTAACACTATAATGGTATAAAATCATATTATATGATTCGAAGAAATATGTGAGGTAATATTAAATTACTCAAACACACAACAAAATACAATAGAAAATTAAAGCCATACATTGATTTTTGCGAAACTGACGTTGGACATGTTGTCGCACCCTAGACATCGATTATGTTAAAGTTTATAGATCAAACAAAATTTGCTGTACCGCAAAATAGTAAACGTCTTCTTTGAGATCTGAAAACTTCCCCCCGTTTGATTCATTAACGATAGTTCATAGCAGTAAACTTGAGCTGAAATACAAAGAATACAGACATCACATATGGCCACAGATCAATTTCATACTTCGGCAATGTTAAAAAACGAAAATGACACTGTTGACAAAGAGTATACAAGCAACAGTTGCTAGAGTTTTCAAAGCATCAAAATTTAGAAGATAAGAGAAATCCTCAGTTGGAAGTTAGCTGATCTTAAGCCTAAAATAATATTGCACCATGCCAACCAAGTAAGCAGTATGAACCAATTGTGTGACGAGAATATTTGTAATCATTACATACGATCGTCTATAACTACTTTCTATCACTGATTGTAAAAAATCAATCACGTGTAGATCAATCCGACATAATGTGCATAATGCATAGCCTTAATTCCCTCGGCACTATTGCCCCAACTTTTTCTACTGTTTAATAACTTTGTAAAATTTTATGTTCGTTATGCACTAAAAGTGCGTCCTATTTGCTTCTCACTCGCTTCGTTCACATTTTTTCACTGATCATGTTTATGAATTTTGCATGCTGTGCCATTCAAAAAATGAAATATTATAGGGCGGACTAAAACCCGATCAGCCTAAAATCAAAATACTACAGTGCATGTTTCTCCAAAAAATTGTGCTTCGATTCAAGCTCGCTTCGTTCGCGAGGTTTATACTACAATATTGTCGACACCTGATTTAAAAATCTTTATCGCCCTCTTAATTCGACAAATCCACAGTCAAAATCAAGGTGTGCCCGCGAGCAACCCATAGCATGCGCTCCCTCCGAATATTGAACCGCCCCCGGTAAAAAATTCATGGTCGTGCCAATTATAAGTCTTGGTCCTAAACCATTGCACACAATCTAGAACCATCGATTATTCTACGAAACGCTCATACTACAGAATTTTACCTGTAACCACTGTGTTATGACACCAATTGCACCAAATTAATCCCATAGCGAAATCCTTCAAGTGCTAACAAGAAATCTTTAATTTTTCTTTTGCTGTGGACTCCATTGTCAAAAAACACAGCTCGACTATCAGGATGCGACTCAGCACGGTTCTTCAATCCCATTACATGAATTCTTGAACAATTATTATTTATGTAAATAAAAAGTCAAAATTACCACATCTTTCTCATCTAGCACATTTTATAATTTTCCATTCTTGATTAAAGTATAACAAGCTATTTACTATCAACTAAAACTAAACTATCAATTGCGGCATTATCTTATCAAAATCTAAGCACACATTTTCTCTGAAATTGCTAATTATGCAATTCATTCATGATCCAAATCATATGAACTCGATAGTGTTCATATATATGATTCGCGCACCTCAAGCGCGTATTTTCAGTTTAGTTCGCATGTTGGTACTCAAGTAATATCAGACCTCTTTCGTTTAAAATTTGTACACTGGTATCCTGGTACGTAGGGAATATTTGTGCCAAAGGATTTGGCACACAAGGGTGGTCTTCAAAAGTTACGGTCAAAAAACTCCTTACAGAAATTCCACTAAATTTTTTATTTTGGTTCAGCTTGGAATCCATGAAGGTATATTGAAGTACTCTACAAGAACGTACTAAATTAACCTTTGGTTTTGTATTAACAGAGTTAACTGAATTTCATAAGAGCATTGTGTGGCGACATAATGGCTGTGTTAGGGTTCTGGTGACCAATTTTGTTAGATGCTTTCTTAAACAGACGTCACATAACGAATTGCAATTGATGCTTTAAAAACAGCTCAACTTATATAAGTGAATTTTGAGTTTACTCGATTTTGACCTTAGTGACAAATTCTATAAATGCGCATTTCCCACCCGACTTATCTATTTCACTGCATAGTCACGAGTATAGAAACTCACAGATCGCACCGTATTCTGGCAACATCAATTAATCCGGCAAAAATAAGAGCTCTATACGCCAGCCATGTCTTTGTGAGCCTAAATTTCTGAAAATTCCTAACAAATCTAGCCAAAAGCTTAAAAGTTAGAAATAGATTTGCTGTCCGCAAAATGTTTCAGAAAATTAATAGTTAACATGATTTTGGACGCCATTGTTTCTTAATACTTTTCCAGGTTACATCAAGCGAATGTGCTGATCTAGTTTACCATACTGTTAATGGTAATATGAAACATATCCCTTGTTGCTCAAGTGCTGAGCAATATTTTTCTAGATAGTATCTTGCAAAGATACTTTCAAATTTTTCATAGACGTACCTTTGCAACAAACGTTCCAAATCAGGACTTCGTTTCAGATTTGTATCAGCATCGTTGATCAAAAGCGGTTGTTTGAGTAACTCAGCAACAGCATTCTGTCTCGATATTATAATAGCTCGGTCGCATACAGGACCGCAAAGCCAATGAAGAAATAACATCTTACCTGCGATATAATAATACGCACAAAATTAGCCATCCAAACCTATTTTCATTGAATTATATTAATCATATTTTTGCTACGTTCTGTTTCTTTCGTTATAATATAATTGCAACTATTCAAATTGTTACTACCTTAAATTCTGCATGATACGACGAAAATGGATCAAAAAATATTAATCTCGAACATATGAAACAAAACTAATCCGAAAAATAGTTAATCGCTACTATGAGGATACTTCTTACCAAACGCAGTTGAACACATATCCAATTTTTCCAACAACGAGCCTTCAGTACTATTTGGATTATTACTGTTGCAAATGATATCCAAATTTTGCAGTGTAATTGAATCTCGGACCATAAACGATATACGTAACAAATACTTTTCGGCGAGTAAACGATAAGATACGCATCATACTACTATCCGATTATTACAATTTAAACCAGTCTCCACAGTCAGAAAAAATCATTGAATAAATTGTAAAAATTTGCATCCAGATAAGTAGCAGTACATCAGTAAACAGTTAAAAAGGCACCAACCACTCAACGAAAGATAAAGTGAACAACAATCTCTCGTGAATAGTTTTACTAAACTAACCATATACTTCGGTAACGGTGGAGTGTCGGTTTGAGATCCCAGCAAATTATCGTTTATATCAGAACAACAAACTATCAACCGGAACGTATTTTTCGAATAAACGCATAGTTCTAATGTCATAGTCGATCAGACATTGTTTGAGGTACCTAAAAGAAGCTGGCAATTTATGACAATTTTTTAGTTAAAACAGGTTAGTCCGATAGTGACACTAACGAGTAAAGAGATACAAGCAAACGATCTTTAATAAACGCTTTTGGATGCCAAATTCTGCAAACATAAGATTTCGCAATAAATTAGTGTTACCATACTTTTATTACATACAACTACATCTGTACTTTGCTTGGCCTGTCCGTATCTGATTCTGTTTTTAATATCCGGTTGAGCTGGGCTGATTCATAAATAGGATATCTTAAAATCGATAGCACAACAAACTTTCAAGCTTTGATCAAAAAATACAAAAATTAACCTTCTGTATGATAGCGAAATGTAATAAAATTGCATCGTATAGGCTTTTTTAATTTTATACAATATAAACAATTTAATCGCACTAACCAAACGATAGCACAAATGGAACGAACAGCTACCTCAAACTCCGCTTTCGCAGTTTGTTCCAAACTGTCATTCGAGTCCAACATTTCCCGAATTACACATGGGAACTCAAGACGCGATACTTTTGGTTCAGTCGAAGATTCAGTAGCTGTTTGCGTTGAGTCCACTGCAGACTGTTTGTGAAAATATCTCTTTGCATGAAGCAACTTTAACGTTGCAGTCGCAGTCCAAAACTGACTTGACGACGTAAGTCCTTCTTTTATCACGCCAGACAGGCAGTTTCGAAAAACTTGTTCGGTTTCAGGAGAAATTTTATTGCGTTCAAACAGCACCTAAAATGGCCACGAGTTAAGCTGATTTAAGAAGTTTTAAACAGTAACTGAACCCAGACTTGCATTGTTATGCAACGTTGATACCAACTGAATATTACCCACATTTTTCCTGAAGATTCGAACTGAGCTACAGCAACGCCAAAGTGGTGTTGAAAAGGAAGACATTGTATACGATACTTACAAATTAAATCTTCTATGCTTAGCGAAATTTTTTATTTTGCTTGTGAACCATTAATTTGCCAATAGTTGTCCTTAAATTGCGAGAAAAACACCACATATTTTAGTCATGATTTACCTGCGCTGGTGAATATTGCAAGAAAAACGTGCGAAAACGAGAACAATGCATATCATCATTGAATTGACCTAACTAAAACCAAATATTTTTCCACTTGAATAAAATTACCAGCAATTCAACAGACAATATACCAGCCATGACTGAAGCATAACTAGAAATAAATGGCCTTAAAATAAATAAATATCAAAAGCATATATTAATATTTATAAACAGGTGCAGATACAAATATTGGCGTTTAAATATAATATCTAAATATAATTAATGATAACGACTCATTGGATTTGAAAATTTTAACAATAAAATTCAGCATTAAACGCAACACTAAACTAGAACATTGCAAAATAAGTAACTTCATGAGTGCATGATATATAAACATCTCTACAAGAATAAAGGATAATCGTACATGAAACTGCCCTGTCGCAGTGTCGACACAACAAATGCCATAAACAGTAGAAGTGTTCGTTTTCTGAAAAGCTCACAATATGAATGCAGCTAAATTAACAGAACCTTTGAAGTTTGAGCGTACTTAAACCAACACTACAAAAGTGTATAACTTTTGACTTTTGTTGCAGCATACCTGTTCGTATTGCTGACAGTTTCATCAACGCTGTAAAACTTACGGAACCGGATTGAAAATTTTGCCGGAACCGGAAAGTGAAAACTGCATTTCACCAAAAATTTCATTTAAATCGTATTTTTTGCTCTGTTATTTGTGAAGCAACCTTAGTCGAACATAGGTATTTTATTTGTTGTATTTTAGATTTTCGTCGTCGACTGAAGTGAAATCCACCATCAATGGCTTATATTCGGAGTACAAGTGGCTTTCAAAAGAGATTCTTAAAAATTAGCAAAGTTAAGAAAACGGCCAAATTATAACAGCAGAATTTTTACATCCGGTAAAAATTTACCGGAACCGGAAGGTGAAAAAATGCCGGAACCGGAATTCCGGTTGCACCCTGATTAATGGAGGCATGCCGATTTTCAGAGCAGTTTACCAATATTTAGAGCACTGGATCAACTTGGCCTTAATTTGAAATGCAGTTAAACATTTTTAGCATTTCGAAACTTTAAACATGAAGTCCATGAAGCCATAAACAAGAGCCAGATTTTTAAAATAAACCAATTCTACGGAGTGGCGATATTTTAATGCCTTGGGTTTGTGGTTACAATTCAGTACAGAACTCTCCAACCGACTGTTTGTCACTGCAGTAAGGACGCTGTTAAAACAAATACCGAGCGATATTTGAAATTTGTTGGGACAAAAAACACTGCATACCGCTTATGAGATAAAATTTAAAGAATAGATTTTGTTGTTCATTTAATGGACAAACTTAAAGTTTTCAATTGCAGTCACGTTTTGATAGCTTACGGAATAAGTTGCTTTGCTAGATGCTCTTCAATTATTCAAGTATAATAACTGAGAATACATACTAAAAACAAACATATCAAGCGCACACGAAAAACAACAATAAATCTACGTTCAATCACCTTAAAAACTAATGAATTAAAAATCAGAATTCCAACATCGGAATAGCAACCAGCCGCATTCGAGACCGAAATTTTATAGGAATTTAAGCCGGAATCGGAATTCCGTTAGAACCCTGATATTTGGGATTAAAACAAAACATATTTTTCAGTCTACTTCCACTAGAAAATCGTTTTGGCGAAGCTCGATTCGAATACTTTATGTCTTATTATAGGTAACAGTAATTGGCTTTCATACCTTTTCACACAAAGCTGTCAAATATTACGGGCTTCCTCCTCGGTCTACTCCATCAAGGTAATTGTGTTTGTGTGCCTGGAATAGTGATGCGACAAAGCTCGCGCCGTACAACACAATCTTTAGGACCATTTGAGCTGCCTGGTGCTGAAATATGGTAAAATCTACACAAAGTTAACCAATAATTCATACTCTGTTAATTTTGAAAACAAAAAATAAACACTGTAAAATTTTTACTATTTAATTATTACTTTTTTGACGTTCTTCCAACATTTGTGGTGTTTCTGTTTGCTCAATTCGCGCGACTTTATAGCCTTTGGATAACATGTCCGCAAATCGACCGTAGGCCATTTCGGGAAACCCACAGTGAGCATAATCGCCCTGACGAACGAAAACTACATTTTATCGTAAATTACACGACGTAATTTTAGAGAAATTATTATCACGTTCTAAACAGAGTTCAAAAGGCTCCCATGACACAGAACAAGATACTTAGAGGCAAAAGTATGGGTACGAGTTTTGCACTTGTCTTAAAAATACGCTAAAACCACGCAAATAAACGAAATTAACGACCAACGAAACATACGTGATATAAAAGCTAAAAATTCAAACCTTCATATAGCTTAAAGCGCATTCTTGAACAGCAACAACGGCATTCATGTGATACAGTACGTAAAATTTACCGACCTAGAAAATGACACATTACAACATCGAATTTTTATCTAGACCCAGTAGAGACTACAAAACTGCACTCAGATAGGCTCTAAAAATCAAACATCCTTACATACTACAGCAATTAAATTAATGATAATTAGGGTGCAACCGGAATTCCGGTTCCGGCATTTTTTCACCTTCCGGTTCCGGTAAATTTTTACCGGATTTAAAAATTCCGGTGTTAAAATTTGGCCGTTTTCTTAACTTTGCTAATTTTTAAGAATCTCTTTTGAAAGCCACTTGTACTCCGAATATAAGCCATTGATGGTGGATTTCACTTCAGTCGACGACGAAAATCTAAAGTACAACAAATAAAATAGCTATGTTCGACTAAGGTTGCTTCACAAATAACAGAGCAAAAAATACGATTTAAATGAAATTTTTGGTGAAATGCAGGTTTCACTTTCCGGTTCCGGTAAAATTTTCAAATTCCGGTTCCGGTAAATTGTAATTCCGGTTGCACCCTGAACTGATAATAGACTTATGGCAGTAGAACATTATATCGCATAACAACTAAAAATATGACTCGTTTTCACGCTTATATCAGTGCTTAAGTCACAGTTGCAAAATATAAAACAAATGTCGAAATTAAAATTAGCTCCAACACTTAGCACACAATAGTTTATTATATGCTTTACCGACGATTGCTACTTGGTGGATAACGTTACACCACGCTTACCTTGAAGAAAAGTATTGTACCAAAATGGCGCATTTTGAATTCCCACCATTGTCTGTGACCCTAAACTGTGAACAAAAACTGTACAGAAGATAAGAACGTTGAGATTCGCAAGGTTAAAGTGAAACGAATTAGACGAACAGTAAATATAAGCTTTTAATCGCTAAATATAACGAAGTCCGTTAGTGAAACATAACGAGCATCTGGGGTTTCCCTAGGCTGCTGGCCAATGGGGGACACATGCCAATCGTCATTCCAGCGGAGAGGACCTGTGGGCAGAGACGTGCGGTCTCTGTCAAAAACACCCGAGATAGAGACCCAACTACTGAGACCGAGACTTCTTGGTCTCGGTCTGGGTTAATTTTGGGCCATTACCGTAAATCGAATGTTTTTCGTACATCTTTTTTGTTTTAGCGCAAAAAATTACTGTATCTGCTCTGAATTTGCAGTAAATTTATAAAATTAAATAAAAAACACCGCAAAGTTTTTTCTTCAATTTATTTTACATTTTATTCACTACCATTTTGCTGAATTATTGAAACCTGGGATATAATGAGTTTTATATAAAAATTGTTTTGTAATAAAATGTACGTAGTCATATCATAAACACAGCTTGTTTCATCATACGTAACGTTTGCCCGTGCACACTTCCACTGCTTGAAACAAAATATAAATTTACTGTGCTCAGAAAATTAAAGTTCACGAAGTAGTTCAATAAATTTTTTAATGCATATTTTAAATTGTTCTACAGTTATGGCTGATACTTTCTGTTTACCCATAACTTAACTAGTGAGAAACATATAAAATGGCTATGCCGAAATTTCACAACAACATTCTTCATTCATATGTATTTTAGAGCTCAGGACTTCAAAACCTAAACTATAATTTAGTATTTGCATACATGCTGGATTACGTAAACAAGCCACATTTGGTTTTAGCAAATCCGCACGCTATTTAATATTAAGTTCTATAAACACCTTATGTACTACTGTTTTAGTTAAACACATTAGTCAGACAGCAGAGCCACATCCCTGGGTTGAGGAACGGCTGCTGTGCATCTGTATAAACCTTCAACAGTCTTTAAAAATTAGGCCGACACAAATAAAGAAAATTGAGGATAATAGGTATTGAAAAGTTAGGAAATAAAAACAAAAAATTCCATTCATTCAGTAGAACGCTACGTCGCTAAAATTCAAAAACGGCATGCTCGCAAAAATTGTCTAATAACGCGCCTATTTGAAATTAAAATCCAACCACAAAAATGCATTTACTTAAACAACTAAACAAATATTCTCTATATTTTACTACCAAGGACGGTTACGCGGATCAAATAAATTGCCCAAATATCCGTGCGGTGCCGACTTCCAAGGTCTAGCGAAAATTTTTTTCGAACAATAACGTGTTTTTGCAGTGTTTAAAAAGAAACATAGTTCTATACCATAACTAGTAACTGATCAACTATTCTAACAGTGATATTACATGTTCCTAAACAAACAAATTAACATTCAAGAAACATTTGTTGACTAACTTCTTGTCTAGTACTGACTTTGCGCATTTTGACTACGCCTTTTTTAATTTCATCTACACCAATAACTATTGCTAAAGGTATTCGATGATGTTCACTATACTGAAGTTGATCGAAAATTTTTGGATTATGTCGGTATGACATTTCTGCCTGCAAAAATCTGGCTACTTAACACAAAATACTTCGCCGCAAAAAATAATGAGATTTATCGGATTAATAATTCATTTGCAAGAAACATTACAGTATTTGATCGCTACACAAGCATACTTTCACACAATTTATTAAAGAATTTATCTGAATTGTCAACCGGATAAAGGATAACGCGTAAACTTACCTTTAATCCTGCCTCTCACAGCAAGCAACACAATTTCATATATATTTGCAAAATCACGCGTATACATCCCAAGCTATGTCAAATCACGACAGGCGAGCACAGAACACATAAACCAATCTAAAAATATCCAAAGTAGTTTTGTAACGTATCGATGGTCACGCTATAATTGCACTCTGTTAAAAAATTTAAGTTTCAAACACGTAAAAGTGACGAAGGATTAAAGCAGCTTTGTGGGGACCACTGATAATTAAAACAGCAAGCAAACCGGTTAAAAATAAACCACATACTATGTACAAAAATGACTCCAACACTTTACAGTCATCTCTCTTTCCATGATACTGAAGATTCGTTCTATGCCAAAGGAACACTACTGCACCCATCATTACTTGTTAATCAGTTATTGAAACAGTTGGGAACAGTGTAAGCTGAAACAAAACATCTCACTGGGCAGGTTAGCAACGAAAGGCAGTTTCCAAATCTGTGCTCTATTGAAGTGCTTTTTGCTATAACAGCCTAAGATTACAATTCTCGTTCGGGTTTAAATTAACAACGAACATGCAAAAGTTAGCACAGATTGCTGCACACTGTGTAAATACGTATCTCTATGCTTGTTAAAACAACAAACCATTCATATACGTCTTAATTCACACTGCTGGAATTATGCGGTCCAGACGATTCTCTTTAAACGGTTTCAATTTTGATCAGTTTAAAACCACGAACACCAATTATCAATCATAACACTCATACTCAATTTTGAGCAAGTGAGTGGTTAACAACCACTCGTCAACCTTGCCTCAACAAAAACTTCCCACCGACTCTACGTTAACACTTGTTACAAACTGGTTTGTGACACGCGTTGAGATAGGGGCAACGCTTTCTAAACACCATAATCTGTTAACACTACCTCAAAGAAAAATTTGTTTGCCCTGTAGGCAGGGTGCATCCGGAATCACAATTTACCGGAACCGGAATTTAAAAAAATTAACGGAAACGGAACCGGAAAATGAAAAATACATGCCCCCGAAAAGTTCATTTTAATTTTCTTTTTTGCAATATTATTGGTTAAATAACCCTAGTTGGAGAGAGGTATTTGCTTTATCTGCTGTATTTTAGATTTTCATAATCCACGGAAGTGACATCTACCTTCGATATTTTATTTTCGGCGATTGGCAAGGTTTCCATACTTACTAATAAAATCTACTTAATTTTATCGTCACTTTTTAGTAAAACTTAAATTCCACCAACCAAATTTTATTACCGGAATTTTTAATTCCGGTAAAAATTAACCGGAACCGGAATTCCGGTTGCACCCTGCCTATAGGTGGGCTTGCCACACCTCTCTTGTTTCTAGCATAAAAATTAACAACAAAATCAACAACACTAACTACCCACCTAACGCGGGACCTTGACTCCGCCTTAATGTACAGTGGTTTTCTTAAAAATATTCAAGCAATTGCCCACATTGATGTGAACTGCTGCAAAGTAAACAACTATAGTATTGTACGATTGTCATTGCCATCATACATGGTTACTGTCCAACTCAGTACAGAAATTTTGCCACAAAACTGGGTTATCTTTTGTCGCATTGTAAAGTGTTTTTCGAACAGGCACGGATAATCAGTGGTTTGTCAACACTTGGCCATGACCCATTTTGTGGCACCGATGAATTTAATAGTGCGAAAGGCTCATTACGTTAACATAAACAAGCTAAAAAGCGCCGGACATCGGCGGCAGTTGAGACAGCTGGACATTACGGACAGCTGGGACAGTGGGGACAGCTGGGACAGTAGGAACGGTTGGGACAGCTGGGACAGTTGGAACTGTTGGGACAGTTGGAACAGTTGGGACAGTTGTACAGAGGAGCAGATGGGACAGCGAAGACAGTTGCGATACCTGAGATAGCTTGAAAGTTGGGACTGTGTTGCCAGTTGGGACTATTGGGACAGTGGGGAGAGTTGAGGCAGTTGAGACAGTGGTGATAGCGGCGACAGTTGGGACAGTTTGAAACATCGTACATATGTGACAGTTAGGACAGCGGGACATTTTGAAACAGCGTACATATGTGACACTTAGGACAGCGGGACAGTTGGACAATTGGGACAGTGGGTACCAGCGCGGAACCTAGTTATACCGGAATCAGAATGGGAATCGGAACAGGAAATTTAGACAATAATTGTAATCAGAATCGGAACAGAAACTAGAAATTTTGTGACTCTACGGATAATTTGAATTGACAAGTATCATGTTGATTTAGGGTGTCTGTTGGTTGGCGTCAATTTTCAAAAAGGATGCATAAACAAGTTGGCGATGATGTTTGGTTCTGTGAAAACTAATCTACAATCAATTATTGATAAGTTGATTTAACAGATAAATGATACAGAAACTTTAAACTTGTTCGGTACCTCTTTCATGTTAAGAAAATTATTTTAAATGACACACGGAGCAGTGCGTTGTTGATTTAGGGTGTCTGTTGGTTGGCGTCAATTTTCAAAAAGGATGCATAAACAAGTTGGCGATGATGTTTGGTTCTGTGAAAACTAATCTACAATCAATTATTGATAAGTTGATTAAACAGATAAATGATACAGAAACTTTAAACTTGTTCGGTACCTCTTTCATGTTAAGAAAATTATTTTAAATGACACACGGAGCAGTGCGTTAAATCTAAACGTTTTACTTTTAATGCAAAATTCTTACCTTGAATTGAAATAAATACTAGTTTTGTAGTTGAGCTAAGATTCGCACCGAGGTCGGATTTCAAAGAGGCGCCGATCAGAAACAATGAAACCTAAAATAAACACAAAATAAAATAAAATTACACTATTAATTCTGGCTTCTCCACAGCTTGAAAATTTCCACCGGGGGGCGATTCCTGGGTTTGTTTACCAGATTCTGTTCTTAATTAAAATTAAGTCAGTTTCTATAATCAATTTGTGTAAGTGTCGTTGAATGAAGCGCAAGGTACTAATAACAACTCAGTGTTTTGACGTGAACTGAACTCAAATTGTTTTGACTTGATCCTGAATGTTAATAACAGGAAGTATTGGATAACCACGCATAACCAACAAACTGTAGTAGTTCTGAACACGTTGATAATCTATAATTGAAACTGTGATTAATATTTTGTACATTAGTCACAGCTTCAGTTTATCATAAGGCTCAGGCGCGTTGAACTTGCTGCTGCAAGGTACTTTCGAATACTGTATGCCCTGAAACGGTCTTTATATAATTGTGCTTTTTTCAGTTCATTATTGAATTGTATTAGTTACTACGGGTATTTGTAACGCTATTAAAAATTATGAGTACTCAGCGTAATATAAAATCATATTTTGCCGAATGTCCGCCTCAAAAGAAGTCCAGGTCATTACGTTTTAACATTGAAATTTTTGGCCTAGAAAAGTCCTGGGGGCCCCGAGCAAACAAATTTGCTGGGGGGCATTTTGCTGGGGTGCGGCTGAAAATTCGCCGGGGGGCCTTTCCTGGGGGCGGCAAAATTTTCGCCGGAGGGAAAATGAAAATTTCGAAAAGTGCTGGGGCCACCCCCCGCCCCCCCCCCCCTCGCGCGCTGTGGAGAAGCCAGTTAATTGAGCAAAAACATACTAAATAGTGTTACAAGTAAGTTTTTCTGCCTGTTTAATATTCGTAAACTAACAACAACAACAGCAACAACAACG
>JASANG010001650.1:0-19497 GCA_030248215.1 Enoplolaimus lenunculus
CCCAGTGAAGTTCTTACAGCGTTTGAATAACTTTATCAAACTTTCAGCGCTAAACGTATATTGTACAATATACAATTTTTCTAGACGTTTACTACAATAGAACAAATCAATCATTTGAGCAATGTGGAATTTGAATTAACTGGTGCACTGAACGAACCAATAATTAATGCACGCAAGATCATTCATCTTCTGGATCGAATGATAATGTATCCGTTCAAAAAAAAGGTGACGTAGTGTAAAATTAGAACAAAATCCCACAAGATATTGTTTAAAGAGGATGACAACAATCCGATGTCACGTTTCTGTTCACTAACATTCGGAAACCATCTTTATCTATGAACCATGTCTAGTGCGTGCACCAAACTTGAGACCACAGTTCGACCAGAGCCTACTTGCAATCCGGAACTCCTGCCTGATAAGCCGGAACAGGAACTGAAACTTTTGTAAAAAATTATTAACGGTTTGCCGGTTGATAAAATGTGTGCGTAAGTTGACAGCAATTTGTACTTATAGGCTTTGACTAACGTCATGTCATTGCTAGAGGTTGTGCAAAAATGCAAACAGATATCGAGTAGATCAGATGTTCAGTTCTTGGCTGAAAATTTAACGACGCTAATGAAAAATATTTTACAATCCAAGAATATTGTAGAAGACCGTGCTAATATAGTAAGTTTTTTTGAGCGAAAGAACTACTGGCTTCGAGGCACGTGTGAACATAATAGCTTATATATTGTGTACTATTACATGAAACGCAGCTTGCACAGCGCTAGTTATAGTATAATCTTTGCTGGCATGTGTACAATAAAGTTTTTTAAATGTTTGTATTAGCTATATATAGGGTAGTTCAGTTTGCAAATACAAAAAAGTTATTTAGTAAAACTTGAAGCTGGCATTTTTGTATAAACTTTATCGTGTTCGCTTTATAGATGAGGGACGTTCTCAGAACGCTAGATCTGGATGAGACCATTACAACTACAGTATCTTTACAACTGCTTGCAAACGAAAATGTTGTTTCATATATCTTAGACCAACCATCACATTCGATAGAAGGACATATAGTAAACATTTACTGTACTAAAACGAGCGTAAGTTCCAGATTATTTATCAATTTTTTACTTTGGCTATATGCGTGACAAGCCAACTTCCAGTCACCAGCGTCATGCGCAATTTTTCATGGTCGTCATTTAAGTATCGTACAAATTGTTGTTCAGCATATTTTGTCGAATATATTGTAGCCAAAAAAGCACGTATAATCACGCCTGAGAATATATTGAAAAATTACACTACCCGTTTGCCACTGCTTAGTATGCAAGCCGAACAATATGCAGGCAACAGAAACATGTAGATTTTGATATATCAAAACGTAATTTATTGAAACACAGATGAAAATTCAGAAACGACACTTATTTAATTTTTAAAAATAATTTAATGCAATCGAAATTTTGGGAAAGACATGCAGTTTCCGAATCAAATTTAAGAAGTATTAATTTCATGAACTTAAAGGTGATATCCGAAGCTCATGACGTAGTCACCGGTAAAGCTTGCCATTCAAATGAATTATTGGCGCAAGTTGCACAACCTGCAGAAAATATTGAAGAACATGACAAAGAAGTTTCCGCTTGCGTAACTCGAGTTACTGTTGAACCTTTGGTAAGTGGAAACGATGTTATCGTTACGCTACGCATTTATGACAGTGTGTATCCGAATTCTACATATTCGCTAAATAGCAATGTCCTGCTTGAAATGCACCTGGTATGTTAAGAAGTTTTGGTGGATTGAACCTTCAATTTTCATCGGATTAGAAATTTATCAACCTTTTGATGTCATACTGGTATGGTAAATGCCTTTTGTTTATTTGTTATGTGTCGATAACAAAATTTTTACCGATACCTATGCCTATTCTTATTGTGAAATTTAACCGATGACAAGCCTACGCCGATATCAACACCAATTTTATTACATGATGCTTAAAGCGCCGTTAGAATTTCTAATTATAAACCCAAGACTGTAACCCTAGTGTTTGGTTCACGTTATAACTCGATACACCTGGAAGACATTATATTCCTATTACAATAAAGGGTAATATTTTGTCTGCACGTTAATCTGCTGTCAAATTCAAAATTTCGGAGTTGTCTGCTATCCTGATGTGACATTCACCGTTTATACTGCAACATCGTGTGATATTCGCAATATTTTCTGCAAATATCATATGACGTACTCGTAAATGTCTGCTAAATAGTAAAGCGCAGCTTGATAGCACTGCAACAGAATGTCAGTTGATCGTACTAAAACTTGATATTTCAATTTTTTGTGCTTATATAAATATTAAGGTGAAATTATTATCCGAGAAAAGTGATCTAACTATTACTATGTTATCAGTCAGCAAAAATTTCGGGTAAAAAAATTGATAACTTTTTAGCAGTGAATATGCCAATTGCTGATACTTTATATTGCCGATATAACCGATGTCGTGTTTATGCCAATAAATCGGCACATTTATACTTATTTCTCGTCAAGAGTATTATTTTAGATCAGTGTGTTGGAAAAAAGTTTGCATAAGAATTCGAACTTGCAAGCAAGTTCCATGTTCTGATTGGAACAAAATTAGGCGAAATTTGTATTAACACGAATATCTTGCTGCTGTTATTCATGGTAATGGTGTTGCTGTTCGTTTTTATCTTTGGTAATTGATCTCTGTTTAGATCATTCTTCATACTTTTACAATTCCTCTTTTCTCTACAATACGGATAGCGGCACTAGAAATTTTCTATATAAATTAAACATTGCACCTTAACCTAAACTGATTTTTATGCTAGGTTACCAGTAATGTCATTGAAGATCCAACAAATGCAGTTCAAGAAACAATAGATTGTGATAGCCCGCAGCATATAAAAGTTCGAATATTAGGTAAGTAACAACGTATGTGTTGGACTCGGCATTTGGTTAATATTGGCTGGGTGTCTGAAATCTTATTTATTGTACTAAACCGAATAAAAGGGGAGAGGTAAATAGAGGGGGCACCGTTTTGACTGCTAATCAGTAGGAGTGACTCCAGTACCAAATAAAGTTCAGTTCGCAACTTTAAAGCATATATAAGTTTTGAAAGTACATTCCTAAATATAACCTTGCACTATCGAACAAGCTGTTGATACATGACAAATAAACGTTTAGTTCGACAGATAATTGCAATACCGGATATATCAGTAGTAATGCGGCTAGACAATTACTAAACCATCTAATTGCTATGGCCTGCTTCAAGTGCCTTTGCATAGAAAAATGATGAAAGGTAAGATTTTATTTGTAGAACTTTAGTTATGCAGTCTTGAACGTTTTCACTAATAGTGGAAAATGTTGCGATAAAATTACCATAGATCAAAGCACAGAAATCGCCAATACTGCTCAAAGATATATCAGAGGTTCAAACAACCCGCATAAATTTTATTAAATGATCCACAAAATAATTAACGGACATGGCAACCAACATAAATGCTAAAGGGCGGCGAAGGGCGCGTTAAAACAAATAGCAGTCCGTCACCGAACCAGAAGGGAGCCCTCTAGACAGGCCAAATAAATAGTTCCCTCTTATTTGGGTCACTACAGTAGGTATAAGGATGCATCCGTAGATCTGCGTATGACTTCTGCGAAAAATCGGAATTCCGTCTCCAGGGCAATTTTTGTTCCAAGTTTCGGCAATTTTAGTAGCGGCATTATTCGTATTTTATAAATGTTGTGTCGTTCATGAAGTTTTTTTGTAACTTTCAAGAACGGTGGTAAAACGTGCGGCGAAGCAGGAGGCACTACTCCGATTGGTCGAAGCAGACTAAGATATAGGCCTGGATAATTGTCGAGTAAATTTTGAAGTTTTATGTGCGGTTGTTTTGAAAAAACTTAAAGATTAACAATGCTAAAGGGCGGCGAAGGGCGCGTTAAAGCAAATAACAATCCGTCACCGAACACTAGGGGAATACCCTCTGGACAGGCCAAATAAATATCGGTCTCCCACTTATTCGCGTAGCTACGCTAGGCATGTGGCTCACTTGGCCTGCGACGTTTCGCGCGTGATAAATTTAGTTCGACCTGGTTCACATCGCTATATGCTAGGAAACTTCGCACTTACATGCAAAGGTTCAAAACAATTCGAATTTATACTGGAATTATTTTTGAGTGAGTAAAGCATTAGTCTGGTTTTTGCTGCACAAAACTTGGGATGTGTCAATTAATTAGCATAGAGTGAAATGCTATCAATTTCGTGTGTTTGATCAGGAAACTGTGATGCATCTTCTGTTTATGCTCAAAAAAATTAAGTGAAAGAAGCCGTTCTCACACAATTATAACCTTTTATGGTTGTTTGAGTTTTTTCTTCGCTTTTATAATGATGTAATGTAGTAATCCCAACGGTTTTTAAGCATAATTTATTAAAATACGAATTGGCATCTGCATCGGTATTTGCATTGGTTTGATATCTGCAAAACTTGAAAATAAGAATCGACTTCGGCAAAAAATTTGTCATCACGTCAGTAATAGAAATACATGTTTCGTGGAAGATACACGATAGCCAATTAGAGTCGGGCGGCTGTTTTCTGTTCGCCACACGTTCCCCTTCTTCCGAGTAAGTTTTGCATACATAAAATATTGCGATCTACATAGCGGGTATACCACCACGACAATGTGATTTGTGAGCACTAATAAAGTTTCTGTTTTGGCGGAAATTTTTTCGGAATATATTTCATGTACAATTAATTCCAGATATTTGGTTTATTTTACCTTTAAAACATTTTCAAACATGCCAATAAGACATTGGCTCGATTTCAAAACACTACTTATGTACAATTTTGTACTTAAGTACGTGCTAAGTAATTACTTAACCATTTTGTCGTTTTTAAAAGCGTACTTAAGTTAAGTCAATACTTATTTCGCTGACTAAATTGTATATATTACAAAGTAATAGTTGAGGCATAGTAACCGTGGTTTAATTGAAATTGTAGACTAATGAAGTTTACTTTATATAAAGCGAAACTATTACTTCCTGGTTAACACTATAGCTCACATAGGCGTTTGTTTTCCTCAAAAGGTTAAGTGATTACTTAAGTCGGTGACTACGTAATTACTTAAGTATAACTTATGTAAATACTTAAATAAGGTTTCAGAAACTCAGCCAAAGTTGCTATAATGCAACACAAACAGTGAATGTCATTCATTATAGCAAATAATTAAGCTCTTTTGAATTTGAAAGCAAATCAACGTGCACACAAAATGTTACTGCTATTGTAACAGCGACAAAACAACTTTCAGACTGCCCCAAATAACGTGAACCCCGCATTACTTACGAAGTGTAGCGATATTACAGACGCCGATTTTTTGGCACATCCTTAATATTAATGACTTTTTTGTTGGATTTATGTTATTTCTCGTTATGAAGTCGTTCTTTCCTGCGCCAATGATTGGACTTGCGTTTTTGGTAGGGACCATTAAGGCCAAATATATTGCTACACATGAACTCTTGCTATTTTTAAAAAATAATTATTACAATACGTTTACTGCACGCACTGCTCAATTTTGAAATTTTTTAGAGCAAAGCGTTGTCCCTGTTGGTTTAGATAAACATGATGCACGTCACCGATGTCAAGAAAATGACCGATTGTTTCGGTTTACCGAAAATCGTAAACGATTCTTAAAGGCCATAAACTGTCGTCGGCTTCCAAGATATTGTGCAGTTGATATCAGCATTCGCAATGAATTCCATTCCGATGAGGAATTCTTCAGCTCCAACCAGAACTTACGAGATTTAGGAGATCTGGGCTACATGCGCTTAGATCAGGCAATGTCATGTCGGTCAACGTGTTTTGATGGATTTTATATCGGCGGTTTAGGCGAAATGCAAAAACAATACGTGAACATGAGTGATACGCAAAGAACAACTTTTCGACGACTCTGTGTTAAAAAAGCACTGTCACCAAGGCTAAAAGTTTCTATTCGAAACAAGCTTAACAAAATGCTTCAAAGTCAAACCAAGAAGAAAGAATATGCTGCCTCTGCTCGTCAACGATATGTTAGAAAATCGGCTCAAAAAGCGCTGCTCACAAAGGATTCTATTGCCGTAGACGTATATGCAAACGTGACAAGTTCAATACTCAAAAACTGTGAAAACTCGAACTTCGAAAAGTATAAATTAAGTAAACTGAACAGAAATTCGACATCTATTGAATTTGAAAAACGTTTGAGATTTGACCGAAATTGTCATACAAAAGCTGCTCGCTTTGAACGCTGGAAATATTACGCAACGAGTCGAATGAGCAGTTCGTACATAAGTTTTCTGAAATCAACATCTTTCAAGCCGCGGTTTACGATTGGAATTGCAAAAGCAATTGCAAAAGAAACAATTGATCAGATTTTGACATTGCAGTCTCACTCAATCAAAAAACTAGTGTTTTCAAGAAACGCGCTGTCTTCGCGGTGGTTAAATGCTGAAGCTGCTATAAATGAAAACAAATCGGTTGAAAACATAAAGTCAGCGTTGGAAACTATATACGGTGGTAAACAAATCCATGCAAAATCAATGGAGTCGTTTATGTCTGATATGAACAGAATTACTAAACGTGAGATAATTACAGCATCAATGAACGCGACTAATATTGAAAAAAACAACAATTTAAAATACGATCATACATATAGCCTTTCATACCCCAAGTATGAACAAGACAAAAACATGTTTAGAGCCGCGGCACCTCAAGGCATCGTAAATAATCAGCAGCATTGCGACATTAGCTCCACTGAAGATTGTTGGCGGGAATGTGATTCAAGCTGTAGCATACCAAGAAATTGGGCCGCAACCGTTCACGACGCTTGCTGGAAAATCGCTAAAAAAGAAACGATTTCGGATATCATCGATGCAGTAATTGACTTTGAACACTGTTTATACTGCATTCAATCCTGTCAAAATGATCGAATAAGTAATGGTGTAACTGCTCATCGTTGTACAAACATGTTGAATTATTTACGCTACGTTTCGCCCCATTTTTCAGGATTGCGGACAGTATTAAGATACTACTATGTTATGCGTCAATTGGCTATTAGACTTATCTGTATAGAGCACGTGCTGGCTACGGGAAATTACGTAGATGCAGTAAAATTGTTGGGTGAAAACAATGCGGCAATTAATGAAAAACAAGAAACTAGAACAGTACAGCATTTTCGTCGAGTAGAAGTATCAGATAGCCATATAAAAGCTTTATATATTCAGATGATAAACAATTTTTATGTCCGACTTTACGATTTTCCCAATTTTTCATGCGATAGTTGTTGTGTGCTTTTTCAACAATCACATCTAGTTACAATTGACACTCAAAATTTACGACATAGTGAGCAATTGGTTCGTTCAATACAACAGTACGTCGCGGATGAACAAGTGGTAAAATTGTGTCGAAGTTGCAGACAAAGTTTAGGTAATGGAGTTATACCGAAACGTTGCATCGCAAATCGAATGTCCACCGATATAGTGCCGCCTGATCTACTATGTTTAAATATGTACGAAACATTGCTGGTCCAGCGAGCGAAATGTTTTCAAACGATTGTAAAATTGAAACCGTACACTCTGCAGAACCGCAGTGGAATTAATCTTCGAGCCTTAAAAGGGCTAGCTGTTCACCTTCCTTTACCCGATGATACAGTTAATTCTACTGTCGCATCATTGCCCAATTGCTCTGGACTCACCATACTAGTGGATTCGCTGCCTACCGACAGCAGAAAAGTGTGGCGATCTATTGTATCTATGGAAAAAGTTGCTGTTGCCCTGCATTGGTTGAAAAGGAACAATAGACATTATAAAGATGTCGAAGTTGACTACGGAATGTTGAATTGGAAGAAACAGATGCCCGTTGTTTTTGTTTCAACATTAACCGACCGTTATAGGCACAACATGGACACTTGGCTGGAAAAAGCAAACGACGTTGTTCCGTATCCCGAATCGTACAGTGTTCAACCTATTCAAACCAATCAACCAAATGTGAAAAACACAGCTTTATATCGAATGAAAAAGGTAAAAGCTGCGCCTTTGTCAGATAGAGATTCTACTACTGATGTGCGATGCTTTCCTAAACTGTTCCCAACTGGCTGCTATGGCGCGTTTGACGCAGAAAGGACAGTCGATATTCAAACATTCCTATTTTATCGGTCTAGATTTCGACTTGCAGATGCTAGGTTCCGTCGAGATCAGCAATACTTGTTTAGTTGTTTAACACACAAGGACTTAAGGGCTGTTGACAGTGGTTGTTATGCAACAATGAAATGTCGACGCAGCACGGGTAATAACATCAGCGCAAAACAATTAGTAAGTGGAATACAGTGTGATGACGAAGAAGTGGAAACAAATTTATCTACCGTACTTGGATGCGTTATTGGTACTGCTGAATATTGGAATAGTAAGAAAAGCGACCTGCTAACCATGATTGAACATCTGGGTCCTGCAACGTTTTTTGTAACATTGTCGTCGGCCGAATATTTCTGGCAAGATATGGCTGAGTTTTTATGGGAACGAAATGCAGATATTAAGAATGTTAATTTACGATCAACTGCTAGCCTTTGCGTGGAAGATCCTGTTTCGGTGTCGGAGCATTTTCACAGGCGCTTCGATTTGCTTATGTCTGAGATAATTCTCAAAACTGATGGCCCACTAGGAACTATACAACATTATTTTATTCGAACGGAGTATCAGCACCGCGGTGCGCCTCACATCCACATGCTTTTGTGGGTAAAAAACGCGCCAATCGTGGGAGTTTCACAAAACGAAGACGTCGTTTCGTTCATTAATAAACATATTTCGTGTCAACGATCTGATTGCAGTAGTAAACTTGGGAGCTTGGTGCAAAAATTTCAAACACATAGCAGTAATCATTCGGCTT
The DNA here is from genome assembly GCA_030248215.1 of Enoplolaimus lenunculus. Lineage (NCBI taxonomy): Eukaryota > Metazoa > Nematoda > Enoplea > Enoplida > Thoracostomopsidae > Enoplolaimus > Enoplolaimus lenunculus. The sequence goes on from JASANG010001650.1 coordinate 8,898, forward strand.
CCTGTATGCGATACGCCCAGGGTAGGGGAAAAGCATGTCGATTTGGTTTTCCCAGAGCAACCTGCGAAAAAACCGTTTTATTAACCGTGAAAAAATGCGGCAAACAGGGTGGGGTTCAAAAGTTGTATTCTCTGGAACGGAAAGATGATGAAGTCTACATCAATGACTATAATCCGGCAATCCTGTTTGCATGGCAGGCAAATATGGACATTCAGTACATCGGAGAACATACTATGGCGTTAGTTTCATATTTGACTGGCTATGTTACAAAATCTGAAAAACATGAAAATAACGATTTATGGGAGTCAATTGACAAATCCAAGTCTAGATTTGGAATGTTAAAATCTTACGGAATTCAAATGCTTCGCAAACGGCAAATAGGAGCTTACGAAGCGGCAGACCGACTATTGGGGCACCCATTGTGCAAAATGTCATGCCAAACTAGAAGCATCAGCACTAATGCTATACATGATAGATGTCGAAAAATGCGGACAATTGCTGAACTCAAGAAAATAGCTGACGCCGACGAATTAAGTACTGATATTTTTGTACCAAATCTGCTTCATAATTATTATCCGAAACGCCCTCATGTGATGGAAACGTTCTGCCTTTATGAAGTGGCACAGAACTACGATTTCAAGAAGCTGCCAGCAGCAAATATGGTGATTCCTGAGGAACATTTGTTATTGGACCGATCAGGTTACTTCAAACACCGCAGTAAACCTTACTTGATTAAGTGTATATTTCGTACATCTGATAATTTCAGTTTCAAAGAATCGCATTATCGCACATTACTTCTATTGTTTCATCCATTTCGAAATGAGGAAGACTTGATTGAAGGATTTTCAACTTATCGAGCATCATTTAATGCAAAAAGCCATACTATCAACAATGATTTAATGAATGAATTTCTGGCTAAAAAACAACGTATGAATAATTTAAATACGACGACTAAAAACAGTGATTCAGAAACTTTTTGTCCAGAAGAAATTAATGAACCATTAGAGGCTGTTGAATCTTTTGATCCATTGAGGTACGCTAATAATGTTGTTACAGATTTGCCGGCAGAGAGCCATGATGCTGGATTGGACGTTGAAATACCAGTGTCAAAGCTGAATTTGTGTCAGGCAAATGTATTTCATTATGTTGTGGACAGGGTAAAGACGTGGTCCGAAGGAAGTCGAGCGCAAGCTTTGCGACTATTTATAAGTGGAGTTGCGGGATGTGGAAAAAGTTTTTTAACTGCTGTTATTCGGCAACAAATGTGTAAAACTTTCAGTTCAACGGAGGCTTGTTTCGTCGCTGCACCAACTGGTATTGCAGCGTTGAATATTAACGGAGTAACGATGCATAGAATGTTCTCGCTGCCAATTCAAAAATCTGGTTTCGCTCGATATCAGAAACTTAATTTAGAAACTCTGAAACGTCTGCGAGCCGCTTTCCGAAATTTGAAACTCCTTATCATTGATGAAATATCAATGGTATCAAATTTGATGTTACTTCAGGTGCATTTAAGGTTGGAAGAAATCTTTGGTGAAAGCAACCACCCGTTTGCTGGTTTAAATATAATTGTAATTGGTGACCTCCTACAATTGCCGCCGGTTCGATCGCAGTTTTGCTTCGAACAACTACCATCTGTATCTGTTCAACAGCTGTCGGGTGGGTGTCAGGTTAAAAATTTCAATCTGTGGCATTCATTTGAGTATTATGAATTAACGGAAAACATGAGACAACAAGACGACAATAGGTATGCGGAACTGCTGTCAAGGATGCGCATCGGAAACTCGACATTACCTGATATAGAAGTTTTAGCGAGTAGAACAATTGATAATCCGAATCAAGCTAAACATTTAGTTGACGCAATTGATAGTAATGCTTTAGATGATAATAAATTGGACAACGCCGCGAATGCATTTTTAGCGTTGATGAATGAGGACGCAAATGTATTATGCATTCTTCCAAAAGTTGACATGGTAGAAAAATTTAACGCTAAGGTTGTTGAAAAACTTGGCATTAAACCTGAATATTGTAAAGCTATTGATGGAAACCCTGGTGCATTACCATGTGTAGTCAAACGCAAAAAGTCTACTGGTTTCAACTGTCGAAAAAAGAGCAGCGAAACAGCGGGGCTACAGGAACATGTTGCAATTGCTATTAATCTAAGAATTATTCTGCTGCGCAACATTGATTCAACTGCAGGATTAGTAAATGGTGCTCTTGGAGTTATTACAAAAGTAACAAAAAACCGATTAGGATATATAACATCAATAGATATACGACTTAACAGCACAGATAAATGCTGCACGATACGCCCAGTGTCTGCTTGTTACGAGATCGCACCTAGACTATTTACTAATAGGAGTCAATTTCCAATTTCAACGGCATATGCGTTAACCGTTCACAAGTCTCAAGGCCTCACACTTTCATCGGTTTTACTAGACTTAGGCAGCGACACATTCGAACCCAACATGAGCTATGTTGCCGCCTCTAGAGCGAAGTCTTTAAGTGGAGTAAAAATTATTCGGCTAGATCCTCATAAGCTGTTGGCAAACATTAGATGCATTAAAGAATACAACAGATTACGTGGGTTAATTGGACTCCAAAACCTACCACACTGCAATTCCGTGACAACAATTTCCGTCTCGAAGCCCCAAGAACTGCAAGTGACAAATGAAATGAATGACACGTTTATATCGCTGCAATCGGGTGGCGAAAACTGTGATGCAACTAAGGCATGTTTTTATCTGTTGTGTATCAGTGACGACAGATTAAATGGTTTGCTGTTGCATAACTTGAAACAAAATAAGTTTTGGATGACAAAAATGGCTTCAGTAAATCTTCATTATGTTGCAACGAATTGCACAATAATAGATATAACACCCCTTGACAAGCTTTTTGAAAAGCTACAATTCGATGCAGGAGAATTGTTTAACGCGGTACTTAATTACTTCGATTTATCTTGTTTCTTTAAACTCTCGATTTCAACGAATTATCGCTGCCTTGTTTGTAAATCAATTGCGACCTCGGAATTGCAACTTAAAAATATTCTGCAAATTTCTCCATCTTCTAATAATCGTGTATTCTTTAGATGTGTTGCGGAGCATATCACTACTGAAAAAAGGACATGTGTTACATGCAAAACGCAACTCAAGGCATTCCATGAGATCAATCCCGTTGGTAGTAACAGGTTATTACTTGTAAAAATAGAGAGAAAATGTTCGAGTAAGCAAGTATATCTGAACGGATTAAGGTCTTCAGGTGTTGAAATTGGACATAAAAAATATAAGCCTGTTGCCATTATTGTTACAAATCCGTCACTGTTGATTTGGGTGAAAAGGCACCGTTGGTGCTTGATATCTCCAGACGGCAACCTTCTGAGAACAATAACAGTTGTGCCAAAACTATGTCGTGCTGATCTCATCCTGTTTGAAAATACTACACAGCTCAAAAAACTTTGCAAGATGGGCGTTAAAAAAACTCTCGCAGCAGCTAAAGGTGGTGAAATTAGTCCGCCAGTGGGCATTCATGTTCTGAACGCAGCATCTATTTGTTCAAATAACACTTTAACGCACCAAACTGATCTGAAACAACTGCGCAAGGTGTTTCCTCGGTTTGCAAATCCCGGTACATTGTGCTACGCTAATTCTGTAATTCAAGCCATTTTTCAGTGTAACAATAAGTCTAATGGAGTATTATTGCGGTGCCTAGAACAGAAGCGTACTTTAGCAGCCAGAACTTTGAGGGACATTATGATGTCATCACAAGTAAACTGTTCTGTGTTTAATTTAAACAGCTTTGTGAGCGCTGTTGATGCTAGATTTTCAGATATGCAGGAAGCCGATCCAGTTGAATTCTTTGAATGTTTGACCTCAGTTTTGGGCATTGAACACTTTTTCATCCACCAGATATTCCTTTCGTGTGGCTGTGTAAACTGTGGATGTCAAATAATCAAGAAAGCAGCGTCGTCTGTTGTGTACGTGGCACAATTTAGAAAAACGCGGTCAATTAAAGACATAATTTTTGCGCAACATAACGAAAACTTCAAATGCTTGCAATGCAAAACAACGTCAATGAATCAATCGTGTTATGTTAGCTTCAATTTTCGGCCGTCAAGCTTATTTCTTGCCATACGAATTCCGTTAGTTGATGAAACCGGACAGATAACTGAACACAACTTCGAGGACTTGTCAGATAGCGTAATTATTAGTAATATCGTTTTTCACTTGATTGCGGCAGTTGAACACGTTGGAATGTCAATATTAACAGCACATTACGTGACCTGGGTAAATTTGAATACAACCTGGATTTGCCTGGACGATGCAAAATTGGAGTGTCGAATAACTAGCGTACTTTCTTCACACAGGCTGTACTTGTTATTTTATCGCAGTGAAAGTGAAACAGATCGTTCGCCGCAAAGTTGCAGTCCTGAACTCTAAGATAGGATAATCTTATGTCTAAGTTAGTTTCCATTTTAGTTTTGGGTTATATGTATCCGTATGTTTTTAATTCATTATTTGAAATAGCGGAGAACGGACATTTGATGTCACTCGTTGAGGCACGTGGATGTCACTCGTTGAGGCACGTGCAGAATTCTGAAAACTATCGTTATGTTGCTAACGTTTGAAATCACATTTTTGCTCGATTAATGCAGTTTGAAAAGATCAAAAACTTAAATATCGGCACTGTTAGAATGTAGTATATTTATGCGTTGACAACATATGACGTTATAAGTACCGCGTGACCTAATCGCGCACAGATTACTAATTATATGTCATCCGTGCGATATTGCTTGCATTCCTGTAAAATTGTCTATGTCTCAACAGGGAGCGGTGTCGTTTGAACAAAGTAAATTTCATAATGTATAATTTGCCAATTTTACCAAATATCTATAACGTATAGTCAAAAATTTTGTTTTAGGCTTATTTTTAAAACAACGACATATTCTTTGCTCAAACTAGCACCGAAAGTTAAAACCAAACTAACTGAATGATTCAATTTCTGTAAATAACGGAAAGTTTCACTACCAAAATAGCCAAGTTCGTCGAAAATTTTATCGGAGCCGGAGGTCAATTTTTATACGGACTCAGAACCGCATATCTAGTCGTACCCTAACAACCTTATCCATAAAGATAGCTCTGTCAACGCGTCATGCCTGCCACTGCCGTGATAAGTATTGTACATACCACATCTGCGTTCGCCTTATTTCTATCCATTGATTTACTACTTACTATTTGTTTCAGTTATTTGCTGGTGGTGTATCGCAAGAATGTATGCAAAACGTTGGAATTCTTGGGTTTATCACACGCGGCATAGAATGCGAATGGCGACGCGGTTCTTGTTTGGTTTGTATTATTATTAGTAATTGTTTTAAGTTCCAATTTTCTAAAAGGCAGTTGAACAAGCTATCAGTTTATAAGCTAGAGTATATTTAATAACGTTTAAGAGACTTGGTTATAGGTGGCTGAGTATTGGCAGTTTTGTACATCAAAAATGACGTTCACAAAAGAACAACATATTTGGTTTTTATTTTGGCACTATTCGTACGGCAAAAATTCTGGAGCTACGGTTGGATGTGCGGATATTTCGTGTCGCGTTAATTTTTATCTGCCTGGTGGCACAAACGCAATTAACTTTCATGTATGTATATTTTGACCAATGCAACTACGGATGTTTCGCTAAATTAACAAAAGCGCTAACTGGGTAATTGGGTTGTAATAATACATATGGGGAAGTCGTCGAATAGACGCTACGTACAATCCGCACCACCTATAGCCTACGGTGCATGATATTAAATATCAAATGATTTAGTATTCCTAATTACTAATTAGGTTACAGTCTCACAACAACGAAGCAAACAAGGGGGGTGCTAGGCCCTCTGTCCATTATACACAATTGATTTCAAGCACATTAAAAGAAATCTGTTGGAAAACATTTTCTTGCCCTTGCATCTGATCGCAATCAGATATATGCGTATTTTTGCGTTTAACGAGGTTGTTACGACACTGAAAACAATTAACAACTTAGCATAGAAAACAGTTAGGATTACGGACTGTTGTAAGCTCCAAAGCTAGAAACTAACGCTAGTCAAGCTGGCAGATATTTCATCGTGTAGTGCATTGTGAGTTTAAATTTTTTGATGCATAAACTTGGAAACTTGATTAAACTGTTAAATTTCAGATGGCATCGGATTGTGGTCTAGCAGCAGCGATACTGAAGCAATGACAAAAGCAAAAACGGCAAGAATCAGGAATTAAAGCACAATACGGAAAGCCCTAGAACAAACTAGATGTAAAGAAATAAGCAGGTTGCCAACAGGAACTAAATTTTGCCAAAACAGGAGCAGGAACAGGAATTGAATTTCTATACAGAAACCGGAACAGGAACAGAAACCGTAATTTGAAAAAATTTATCACCGAATTGCTATTGAACTTTTCAGAAAACTTACCAAAGATCGTTTAAGGAAATTTTGACCTATTTCATCATAAAGTTTTCGGAATGAAAACAGTTTATTAACAAAAAATTGAACTTATTGAAAAAACACTCATTTAGGAATAAAAATTTTCAAAGACAATGTTAGCAACGAAAGCTATAGCCAAATTCATTGAACGGTTCAATTTTTGTAAAACAACGAAATATTTCACTTCCCAAATTTCCGAAATATTCGTCGCACAGTCTATTGGGGCCGGAAGTGAATTTATAGACGGAGTCAGAGAGCCAAAGGTAGACCTCCGGCTGTATTCTGACAATGATCCAAAAAGAGTAGATTTAGATTCTAGATTACATTATTGCTTAGGCTTAGGCTTAGACTTAGAAATACACTTTTACAATGCTTAGGCTTAGGAATACGCTTAATCTACTGTTTTGCCCCTAAAAGTAACATTTGCCGTGATAATTATGGCGTATACTTTTATGGGCGAACCATATTTTCGCGGGACAATAATATAAATACTTAAAGTTAGACTAGACTAATCTTTTACTTAAGCTTAAGAATATGTTTACTATATCGCTAGCTCCTAAAATATATTATTGGCCAAAAGTTGTTTCGTTTTGCACTGCATGGTGTGTTGATTTCTTTTAATAAATGCTGAGTTATACACTTTTTGATAGCGTGGACAGTACCGCGTGTATGCAATCAAGCATTTTGTTACGGATTTTGGAAGTTCTTGCACAAACTGCGCATAAAAATAGTGCTCAAAGCAACACTTTTATGCGTGTACGGGCCATGAACAGAAGATGTCTTGCCTAAAATCCGCTGATATTACACAGGAAAGTGCATTACTGTGAAAACTGAGAATTCGGAATTGGGCTGAACTACGGCATGGGCTACGATATATAGACTTACGTACTGTAGCGATCCGAATAACAGGGGGTTCCAATTTTGAGCCTTAATCAGTAGCAGTACGTATCCCTAATAAAAGTCCGTTAGCGGAAAAAGTATCTAAACACTAATTAGAGTCCATAAATGTCAATTATCCCTGATTGTGTATAAATGACTCCAGTACCAAATAAAGTTGTGTTGAAAACTTATAAAATACTTTAGTTGTTAAAGTACATTCCTGTAAGTATAACCTTGCATTTTCGCTCAAGCTTTTGATAAAAGACAAATAAAAACGTTTATTTCAACGGATATATAGTGGAAATACCGGGTATATATCTATAACGAAGGGTGGATGAGGTCGGGTTAAAAATACATAACAGTCCGTAACGGAATAACAAGGGGATACCCTTGCAGAAGCCAAATGATTATCTATCTGGCCAACTTATTCGAGTCACTACAGTACCCGGAGAATTGCGATTTTGGGCGCACCTTTTTCACTTGGAATTTTTGAAAATTGGGATCTTTTTGGCTCGTAAATTAGTGAAATTGAGGTATTACCCGGAAAATTAGGATTTTGGAGGATTCGGATTTTACCGGGGATTTTGGGATTTCAGAAATTGAGATGTTACCCGGCAAATTTGGATTTTGAGAACACAATAAGTGATAATTCCACTATTTAAACCTTGCCTCCATAACCTAGAAAACTTTTTAGTTAGGTTCTCAGGGGAACTGCCGCCTCTCAAGCCCCTCGCACCTAGCAGTTCCCGTACTAAAGCTAATAAAACGCAGCCTAAAAACTTTTATTCAAATAATGAGTTGCTTAGTATTGTTGTGCCCCGGCCAGCCGGGCATTGACAGGCAGCGCGGCCTGAGATATTGGCCGGCCGGCCAGTAATTCCTTATCACAGAAAAAAACTAAAAAATTGTGCCATCATTAATTTAATATTTTAAATCATTTAGATTTCAATTTTATAATTTTTAGCTGAAATCTGTCATGTTGCCGGTTGTTATCATCATGGTCAATGTTATTGAGCACTTTTTTTAAATATTTTTTATAATAATAAAGAATAATAATGTAATCGGATTAAATCATCTCAGATTTTCTCACAAATTAAGGAGGATTGTGAAAAGTTAAATTTTTGTAGTTAATTGATAGAATATTAATAAAGTTAGTTTAGGTTTATGCAGCACTCCGGCTTGTTTTGTTGCGGAACAGCTTTACGCTCCTTAGCGTAACATGGTCAATTTTTTGATCATGGAATCTTTCGTCGTAATTGCATGAAGGGAAAGTGGTAGGCAACATTTTGCATAGATGTTGTGGTATACGAAATATTTGGAAACAATGCGGTAAACTGTCATTTGGTAAAGGTTATGAAATACTACTGAATGCTTTTAGTTGTCTTGTATTTCACAACGAGGTTGTTTCTTGTTAAATTACTGAGCCTAAAATGATTGGTATATCTTCTAGAAACGTAACGATATATACCACAAAAATGTTTGATAATTTTCTAAAATTTCTGTACTGGACGGCTGGCGGCCAGTGATCGGCCGGCTTCGTTGGCCACCGGCCGGCTTGCCAGTAGAAAAAGTGGTAACTGCACAACACTATTGTTTAGTGCGGGTGTTTGGGGATCGTCAACCACGCTGACAACGTAATGAAAAAATGTTTTTATGTTGGCATGTTGTTTTGTGCCGAGTAGTATTGAAACGTACCAATTTTGCTACGGAGACGCTGTGCCTCCTGGTTTTCGTTTGCCTATGAATTTGTTAAGCCTTCGTCAAAACGTAAGCCTGCAGCTAATCTCTAGCTAAAGCTAGGAACAAACCTAAGCCAAATCCTGAAGCTAACCTAATTCTCTGGATGCAGCCGGAGAATCAACCTTAGCCTGAATCAAGCCGATTCAGAATTGCCAAAGATATTTGAATTTCACTGGAAAAATTAAGATACTAGAAAAAAATGCCTGAAAACAGGCAGTCAGGATATGTTTCAGAAATACTTGTCTTCAAACTCGAACCAGAAAAAAGTTAAAAACTAGAGTTTGAATTCTGGGTTGGTTAAAACAATGTCTGAGCTATACGTTTTTCGCTGTATATTCTCGGCGGGCTCAAAATTTTAAAATGCCAATTACAGAAACATATCAGCGGCATTTTGTGTAAGTTATTAGCAGGGTACAACCGGAGGTCTGCCTCCGGCTCCGGCAAAAAGTCGGCCTCCGGCTCCGGCAAAATTTTTGCCGGAGGTTCCGGCAATTTTGGTAGTAAAATTTAGCATATTTTTGCAAAATTTATCTGTTTGAACGCGTTTCGTTTTACTTTTGCGCAATTTTCAGGAAAGAATTTCCGAAAATTCGCAGAAAATTAGCGTAAAACCAATCAAATAACAACATATTGCAGATATTGGATAAAATTAACTAGTTAACCATCATCGTTACTACTTAACTTCGCCTCACCTCCGGCTCCGGCTGCGGCAAGTTTCGTTGACCTCCGGCTCCGGTCCGGCATTTTTCACATCCGGTTGCACCCTGGTCAAGATATTTTCAAAGAATATAATTCGTATTTTATCACAGAGATTTCTATATAAAGGTTTCACCAAGTTTAATACTTGCCCTCAGAATCAATCTCGAAAATTTTCTCTAAGGCAAAACTATGGCAGTATTTTCAGACCAATGCAGGTGGATGGTCTAGACTGTTCGAATATGTAACAGGCACTTCAGACAACCAGCATAAACTTTTTAATTTAGAAAAAATTAAAAGGCATGAAAATCAATAAAATGCTTCGGATCAAGCCCGATCTGTCCAAAGCAAATAATATTAAAAGAAGTGCGTTGGAACCAACTAACATATTGTGAATTATATATAAAAAATACCTAACACTCCGTTACCGAGTAACAGTGGGTACCATCTGGAGACTCAATATATATATATATCAGTCTCTTATTCTGCTTGGGTCGTTGCAGTAAAATGCCTTGGGAAACATCAGCGCGGTATGATGTGACATTAAGCTGTTTCAAAAGTTTTATACTTGCACCCGAACTTCTAAAGCTAGAAGAATGCTATTTTTACTTTCACTTTCCAAATGTGCTTGAAAGGAGCCGCTGATATGTTTCTGTAATTGGCATTTTAAAATTTTGAGCCCGCCGAGAATATACAGCGAAAAACGTATAGCTCAGACATTGTTTTAACCAACCCAGAATTCAAACTCTAGTTTTTAACCTTTTTCTGATTCGAGTTTGAAGACAAGTATTTCTGAAACATATCCTGACTGCCTGTTTTCAGGCATTT
>JASANG010003053.1:0-19472 GCA_030248215.1 Enoplolaimus lenunculus
GTAAGACACGAAATACCCAAATTAAAGGCCAGCAAATCACAGGTTATGTAATTTAACTGGTACCCGCGACCTGTGGGACACAAAATAACCAAAATTAAGGCCAGCAAATCACAGGTTATGCAATTTACTGGTACCCGAACCGTAAGACACGAAATACCCAAATTAAAGGCCAGCAAATCACAGGTTATGTAATTTAACTGGTAACCCGAGCCGGAATCCTTAAAGCCGACGTTTGAATCTGATTTAATCCAGCCACTGGCTTTACCGTACCAAATACTTTTGCCGTTTTTCCAGAATCCGTGCAATTCTAACCCCGTTAGAATTACACCCCGTTAAACCGTGTACTCTAACCCCGTTAGAGTTACACCAAATTTCCGACCAATCTAACCCTGTTAGATTTGGCCCAACCGTTGTAGAATAGTAAATCTAACCCCGTTAGATTCACTAAACTACTTTCCCAGGTTCTCCGGTAATACCCCAAGTTCCCTTTTAGCACATAACACCAGTATTCAATACTGGGTAGATCCTGCGCCCTGCGCAACACCAATAAAATCCGTGATGCCTGATTTCCTTCACATGTTAAGCCACCGTGACAAACTTAAACTTAAATCCGTTAAGCCCTACTTACACCAGTCTCGCTCAATCCAACCGTAAAACTTAGTAATACCAATAAATACAAACACTTGTAGCGCACCAAAAATAACCACCGTTTTCAACCACCAAGAAGATAATACTGATTCCGGTCCTGGCTACCCATATCGGCATCTCGACCTCATTTGCATTTTTGCCGACACACACAATTGGGTGTCCGCAATGCGGTCGAGGTCGAGAGCCACCCAACCGGTACTACAACAACAACAACAACCACGCCGGAGACACACAATAATAAAAGCACCATTTGGTGCTGACATAGCCTAGCTATGTCGTTAAGCGCAGATTAGGCCAGCACGATATGAACCATTAATCAATACCATTCTATGGCCACGCAGGGCCCCAGGTAAGTTTACATTGCGGACACAGCCGCCATAGCATAGTTTTACCCATTTTTACGCCTTGTAGCAACGCCTAAGCCTAACTTAAGTTCTAAGAGAGACTAGGTGGAGCCAGGAACTCCCTTAAGGTGTGGTTTTGATATAGGGTTTTATTTTAGTTTTAGTTTTTAGTTTGAAATAGGTTTAAGTGTGGCACAGCCACCTACAGTGGTGTGAATGAAAGCATTTTCGAACAAAACTTATACGTACAAGATGAAAGTGTATACATTAATATAACCGTGTCACGGGATCTATATTAATAAAGAAACATTGTTTCAGCATGTTAAAACCAACAGCACAGCAGCTAAATCCGACAACAAGATGGACCACATACGCCGAATTGTGGCATGTTGCAAGAGACGTCGCGAGCGACGCCAGCGTGAACCCAATGCAATTTTAATAATTTGAAAGGTAATAGGAACCTTATACTTTTTCATCAACATTTTCATTATACGTCAACAAAAAATTTCCTGGCTTCAAAAATGGCAAAGGGTCGTTCATGCATCTCCAGCCTGTCTGCTGTGCCATTGGTTTAAAGCGATATTACCTCTGGCAGAGAGTGGTCAACTCCTTTGCAACTAGCATCAGTACAACCGGAAGTAGATGGAGACTGACATTTTTCATTGAACTCCGCGACGGGATACTGGTTATGTGGTTGTGTGGCAACATTATTTGAACCCGTGTTACTTCGCATTAAAAAGTTGGCACTTGACTCTCCTGGTTGAGTTTGTATACCTAAATTTAAAGTTGCGCTATTGTCGTGGTTCGACTTCAAAATTTGACTCAAATTTAAATTAACACCGGAATTTTCAAATTTTGCAGTCGCTTGGTTAAAATTGTCATCGGATGTATTTGCGTTGCATGTATCGTTGTTGAACGTCGTAACCAAGTTATTGCAAGTTACTGCAGTTTGGCCAGATGTATTTGTCAATGGCGCAGTATTGTTCGGCGAAATTGTTGGTGCTATTGCCTGAGGCGGTGCATGAAGGGTTGAATAAGGCAAAACTTGCTGGTTCAGTGATTGATTTAAAGCAGTCGGCGGCAGAGCTCGAAAACTTGGATAGTAGTTCGGCGTACATGGTGCAACACTTTCGTCAGCAATTTGCGTCGAATCAGTTCCGGGTTTACTTTCAGCGTACGAAATGGGCAAATGCGACTGAGTCACTGACAGATCATGAACCATGTTCGCCGAGCCGCTTGGAAACACTTGGGAAACACCTGAAAATATTGAATTGCAACGATTTACAGAACACTGAATACACTTATTTCTGCGAATCAGTCAATATTTCTAAAAGATCAGGTTGTACTTATTTTGATTTGCAATTCCGTTAAATGTTCAAATCAGAGTACAACGATATGTTTAAGATTTTCCAAGTGGGACTTCTAAGAATTTGCCATTGTCTTATGGGTAACGAAGCGTAAGAGTAAGGTTGAAGTATATACACCTACTTTAACTCAATGCTTCGCTACTTTGTTTGACAATAACAAAAGCGGGAATTAGTGTTTCTGTTGAGTTTATTACAAAAAATTTGAAAAATTCAGAAATTGTATTTAAATGCTATGAATTTCTGTTCAGACGATCAGGATACCTTCCTACCAGTCAGTCTCTTACCGAAGTGAGTCGATAAATTTGGCGGATACGATGTGCTCGCTGCTTGCGTTTGCTGAACGGGATAAGCCGGTCTGTACGCGTGTTGCTGCCCAACCGCTGTATTGTAACCGGCGCCGAAACTTTGAGACCAAATTTGTCCCGAGCGATAGTAAGCATAGTGCGAATAAGGGGTGTAGCCGAAAGAAAATCTCGACGTTGCCGAGGGATGTGGATATTGAAACGTTTGACAAGTATCAACGTTCTGATATCCGATGGAGACGGAACCGGCATCTGGTTCAAAGTTAGACGCACCATCGGTAGTTGTGGAACCAGACAAGTATGGCGGAACGACAGCGGACGAGTTTGACTCGAGATTTTCGTCAGTCACATTAGGCACCGATAAATCCCCAGACGTGTCACAATGATGCGGGTCTTCAGGATTGAACTCGCTCATTTGTGATCTGTTTTAATGTCAACTGAGTATTAAACGCAATGATTCTGAAAATATTTCAACTGATTAAAGCTCTTTTTAAAATTCAGAGCAGTATAATGTTTTGGTGAAAAAGGGAAATTTGTTTTAAAACTGTTTGTTCTTAAACACGCCTTCTCATGTCTTTAGCGGCACCTATCACCAACTGTTGATGCGCCATGTGTTTTTACCAAGGGAATAGCGAGCTTTAAAACTCATCAAGTTTAGCAGATTTAATATGTCCTACTGCTGGGCAAATTTTGAGATGCAACACATCATGTCTTTGTCAGTGTGAAAGCCTCTCGCTACTGGTAATCGGTGATATATCTACGCATTTGAGAATATGGGCCCTAAATATATTATGATTACGAGTATTCATCTATGTATCGAAACAGAAGTTGATTTTGATACGTATTGCGGTTTTGCAATAGTAAGTTAACTGTGGCAACTCGGTCTCCGTTTTTCGCGACCTCACCTCTGTGAGGTTCTGCTTACATTGTTGCAGATCAATTATTCTTTTGCATTTGCACAGCACACAAATTGTAATATTGGTTTCATTTCATGTATTGCAAAATGTGTAATATTGGTTTCATTTCATGTATTGCAAAATGTGTAATATTGGTTTCATTTCATGTATTGCAAGATGTGTAATATTGGTTTCATTTCATGTATTGCAAAATGTGTAATATTGGTTTCATTTCATGTATTGCAAGATGTGTAATATTGGTTTCATTTCATGTATTGCAAAATGTATACAGCGTTATAAATTGGTGGAGAATGGAGTGTTTTGTATAAATTGGTACGTTTTTGTGCCAATGGCGCTAGGTACTTTAATGTATACATTCTGCTATACAGTTAAAGTCATGCAGTTTATGTTTTGTGCGATATCTGAAGTCGAAAAGACCGCAACAGTATTCAAAACCGTAGAATTTATATTTTGTTTAGTAGGCCAAATTCTAACCGGCGTGACAAGTGATTAGGCAACATGAGAGCAAGTGTCATTTTATAGACTCGTAAACAGTGGACTGAGCAAAAATGTTGAAGCGACTCACTGAAGCTATACAAAGAGCAAAGAATTTAATATATAATGATAAATTTTAGTACAGCGATATTTTGCATGAAATTTTACTCTTTTTAACCAAATTTGGCTTGCACAAATTCCTTTGTACAGTAGAATTGATGATATAAAAGCATTAATTGTTCATTACTATGCACGGCTAATGCCCACTTTAACACAAGAGTATACAACTGGGTACATTATGCGTAGAAATGTATCTACCTAGAATGCTTGGCGTTTACGCTTACTGCATAACAAGCTTCATTCAAATTTTTACGGCAAAATGAGATTTGTTCGAAACCTTACATATGTTGCATGTGACATCGACATCCTGAAATACGGGTAGCCTGCTTTATAACTCAACGCGCTTTGGTACATTTTATACCGCATACAGTTAGTAATCAACCTCTGTCGATAACTGAACGTTAGAAATATTGATTTATTGGCTATCTTACAAATAATGTACTGTTTGTTATGTTTGAAAGTTCGGCCAATGAAAGAACAGGGGCGGAACAGTATTATAAGCATATTCCTAAACCTAAGCCTAAGCGTAAGAATGAGCGTATTTCTAAGCCTAAGCCTCAGCCGAAGCCAAACAAAAAATAGTCTAAAGCTTAAGCTTACTCTTTTCTAGTCCCACAGACAAATGTTCTGCCCCTGATCTTTACATGGGCCGAATGTTCTAAGCAAACGATGAAGAAAACATGCATCAGCACTTTTACGTTACGTTTTCTCACATGACAATTTTCTGTATCATCTGAGATTTAATTCAAGCTAGAATTTGAACCCAAAACTCTGCATCTGAAGCGATTTGCTGTATTGATCAGCTTTGTAAGCTTAACGCTTTAGCCTCAACGGCTCTCGTGTCTTGTATCTTTAAACGCTCTTAATTATGTATATTTCATGTACACAGTTGCGCATAGTCTACTCTGAGCTTAAAGGCGTTAATCAAAAAAGTCCTCTGAACTTCGGTTCAGCATAAACTGTAAAACAACCTAAATGTTACGTATTTCAAACTGTAATACTGTTTTAGTTGAAGTAACTTTTAGTTCAGACAATCAATATTAATGTCGTTTCAAAGTTGCTTAATTTTGACTTGGAGATGTGGCAAAATCATTAACCTCAGTTAATCTTACAGTTATAGTTGAATTTAGTATTTTGAGCAAGTTTATATTGTGTTCACGTTACAACTGAAGCAGTCCGGAACACGTCTTGTATCTTTTAAAACCGCGGGTTACATCTAGTCTTCAAATATGTTGAATTGTCTTGCTATTCTAATATGATAGGCAATGTCCGCAAAGTTGCGGCAAGCTAGTTTTAATGTCAATGGAATATCATATGATGCTAAAACTCGAAATTTAAAATTTATTTGTACTTATAACTGCGTTTTCTGGAAAATTTGCGTCGGAAACACAATCTTAGAAGTTAATTGTGTTTTCGAAACCATTACTACTGCGTTTTCTACTTGTTTGGCATTTTATTAGTGCTCGCATATTACATTGTCACGAATATATAGGACAAGTATTGATATTTTGATTTTTAAGTATTATATGATATCTATTAAACGTCTCATGGTATCATATGACAACTTGTATACAAATCGAATGTTATATGACGGTCGATTTTTGTCGGTCCACAACCTATTTATATCGCAGTTTTTCATGTTGACGTCTAATCATCATGGGACAAAACATGTTCCGGGCTGCTCTAGTTATAACGTGAACCAGACATTAAGGCTGAAAGTAAATTTTGTTAAAAGTTTGTATATTGAATGTAACCACGTGAGGAATGATAACATATATTACTAAACGTGCGTTACAATTGAAAACTGTGTGGCTAAGTATTGGAAGATTATCATCAGGCCTGTGCAATAATTAAAAAGACCTATACTTGGGGTCACATCGTTCGTTTATAGAAACATAACGTTACAATTTAGTCTCAGTAAGCACAGTCCTATGATGCCGGTTCCAGCAGCTGCCTATATTCAGAAAAATATTAGGAGTTGAACGGTTGTCGACATTTATGTTATGCGTCTTGGTAAATTTATGAGAAACCTTCTTTATTAAATTCTGATCTAAATTTTTTAGTTTCAGGTTCGGTTTTCACAGATTGTCATAGACAATCTATGGAGATACTGAATTTTCTTTTTATAAATAAGCAAAAACAAGCAAAGCCTAAGCCTAAACCATGAGATATATTGAACATAAACCAAGATCTACTAAATATAATGACTCCACCATAGAAGCATTATTCAAACATTAATTTTCGCTTAACCGCATACCGTTTTACTGAACACTTATTGGGATCAACACCGAAACAACAACCGCATCTCGACGGTTATAAAGAACCCTGTGATGAACAAACAAAAAAGCGTTTTGACGTTTCAGTAAACGATCAACC
The DNA here is from genome assembly GCA_030248215.1 of Enoplolaimus lenunculus. Classification (NCBI taxonomy): domain Eukaryota; kingdom Metazoa; phylum Nematoda; class Enoplea; order Enoplida; family Thoracostomopsidae; genus Enoplolaimus; species Enoplolaimus lenunculus. The sequence goes on from JASANG010003053.1 coordinate 6,549, forward strand.
AATGAAATTTTTAGCAAACATTTGCGCACAATTTTTATATCATCACCACACTCTCAAACTTCAAAGGCAACATTCACCGCCAGTAGTATGCATTTGAAACGATTTTGCAACAAAAATATCGCCACCGCCCCCTGTTGAAAAAATATGAGAGAACCAGTGTCATGTCGAATCAAAAATATTTTTAACTTGGGGTAGGAGGGGTCGTAAGATAAAAACAATGAATGCGAAGCGAACGAGAAGCCAAACGCAAAATTTAGTGTACAATCTGAATATATACTAAAGTTTGGTTTATCGTTGGGCGCATTGACACCGAGGCAGCTTCCTCTTGCATCTAGGTACCAGTGAATCGAACGGCCAACAATATGAAGCACGGTTGCACGATTCACAACGTTGTCCATTGTTTCGAAGATACGAAATATCATCTCAACGTCTACGTTTTTGCAAAAACCAAACACCGACCGGGGTTTGAAAAAAATTCAAATTTTGGTTTCAAAGTTTTGTCTATTTTGTGGCATGTGCTATCTTTTTAGGTGTCTAGAACAATATGCGAATAAAAATTTTATCAGTCTGGTAATAGCCATTGGCGGATCCAAAAATATTTCATATTGGATCGATTTTGTTTCTTGCGGCGGCGAATTGTGCTTTCGAAAAAAACGTAGGGTTGTCTCAGTTCTGAATGACTAGCAACGAAAAGTAAAAAAAAAACTTAGAAGTAGCATTGTCATTTTTTCATGCTTTGAAATTAAGTTGTTCACGTGCAAAAAATTGCTTGAAATTATTACTGTCAGATATGGTTCGGAATTGCAAAGGGACATCGATGAATACATCCTATATCTCGTCACACGACGAGGACATTGACGGACAGCGCCGATCATGTTTTTCCACCAAAAAAGCAGTACCATATAGAAAGATCTGTGCGACCGCGTTACGTTTTGGCTTAAATGATTGCAGTCGATTTTTGGTTTTGAAAAACAATTAATTACATTCAACAATAATTCAGTATTTATTTGATGAAATTAGCTAATTTAATTACATGGATCAAAAACAGCTAACTTAAGTTTCCATTAGAAATTTTTTTGATCTGCTATTTTCAGCTCTTGCACGCTTTACCGCCGAACTTTTATCCAAATCTTCAAGTTTGCCACAATTGAAGCATAGGAATAGGTTTCTTAGACTTAGGCCTGTGAAAAATTGTACTATAGCCTTATTTTCTAACGGAAAAAACCATACTCAGTTAGCAAATGGTTTGTTAGTGTGGTTCCTACGTTGTACTTGACCAAGATAAATCAGGTCTTTATTCATGTACTTTAGTGAGCATCCCAAAAATTCATAAAATTGGTTAAGTTTTGCGGATTGACTATAAAGTTCAAAAGTTGAAAAACCGTAATATTAAATACAGTAACCCCTAAATTTGTATTTATCCAACAAAAGGACAATAATTTTGATACAAAAAATTTTAAACAAAAAATTATTTTATTGAAATATTAGAATATATTTTGAGAAAGCTTTGTATTTATTTGCGAAAACTTTTTTCCAACGACTTTGTATCACGTGATTGAGAATAGGTTGTATCGAAAACTGTAACTTTGCCGTCTGCTGTGGCTCGGTGAACACAATCAATTTCGTAAACTTTTGCATCATGCTGGTTAGTACTATTTGCAGATTTTTCACAATTTTTTTCTGTAATGGTTTACATAGCAACTGCGATAAGCTATAAAAGTTTTTGGCCCATGTAAAGATCAGGGGCGAAACGTTTTTCTATATTGCAAAAAAATGGACCGTCAAATTGACTATCGGATTCGAATTTTGACGCAGTTTGTGTAGTCAGGGTAAGCCACTTTTGGAGAGAGTCAATTTGACTCACCATTTTCTGCAATGTGTGGGACTTGAATAATAGAGTAAGCTTAATCTTTAGACTCTTTTGCTTAGAATCAGGCTTAGGGTTAGTTATAAGCTCATTCTTACGCTTAGACTTAAGCGTAGGTTTAGAGTTATGCTTATGAGTATGCTTTTATACTATTGTTCCACATCTGCTCTATTCATTGGCCATAGCCTAACGTTTGTTAATTGCGTTAATAAGTTTCCATGGCGAGTTGAATATTAGAAGGCTGCGATCAAGTGCGCGTGAAACAGGTACATTATATTAAAAATGACTGCATTCCGTGATATATACACATGTTCAGCATATTCTTCGACGCGATCACATGCCTGCAAACTTAAACTGAAAAAGCAAGCAAGCCTACGCAACGGGGGACTCAGGCTTTTTCAGTGGGCAGGAAACTTTTTGTATTCAAAAATTGTAGACTTTTGTTACGCGATTTAGTAAATTTTTCAAACTATTAAGATTGACCAATTACGTCGAAGGAGACAAACCTTAAAACTGTGAGTTATAGCCTCGTTATATTGTTCAGCTATTTGCCTGGAAAACATATTTTGAGCATCGGATGAACTATTTGCATCGCGTACTTTTCAACACGGCTGAACCGGTAATTTGAAATCTTCTGCTTTATGTTAAAAAATTTTCGCCAACAAATTTAAACTAGTAAATATTTGTTTGATTAAGCTAAAGCATAATCGGCTTTTTTGCAATTATTTCTGAAATAAAGACTGGATGGTAAGCACACGTTGCAATCGGACGTTTTCGCATAAAGATGTACTGGCTGTTATGCAACAAACATAACGAAGAATGTTGATTTCATAGATCAGCATTCATGTAAACATTGTAGCACAAAACTTCTCGTCTCTGGTACACTTCTTCGACAAAGTCTTACCTTAACCTAAGCCTAAGCGTTAACCTATACATGTGAAGGGAAAATGTACAGTAGACCCAAAACGTATACATTGGTACTGCATTCGAATTTACAGAACCAAACTTACACTGGCCATTTTTTACACTATTGTTGGCCCCCGGCATTTGTTTTGGAAACAAATTTTATTTTTTACAAAACCAACCAACCATTGTATACTTTCTACAAAACGTCTGTGATAATTTGGGTTTGGTATTACTGTAGAATTGAACAAAAAAAACGAGTAACAATGGTGTGTCAATTTTGAACGAATCGTAAATGACAGGGCGGGCGCGTGTGCCCTTCCAAGCAATAGGGAAAATTGGGCCGGGGCCGGGGGGCGGGCTGAGATATAAAAGTTTCCTGCCTACTGAAAAAGCCTGAGTCCCCCGTTGGTAGCATGTTGTTTCGATTTAAGTTTGCAGGCATGGATGGTAGAAAGAAATATGCTGAACATGTGTATATTAGGAAGTAGTCTTTTTTAATAATGTACCTGTTTCACCACTTGATTTGAGCCTTACTAATATTCAGCTCGCCATGGAAACTTATTAACGAATTAACAAACATTAGGCTATGGCCAATGAATAGAAAGCAGATGTGGAACAATAGTCTAAAAGCATACTCATAAGCATAACTCTAAACCTACGCTTAAGTCTAAGCGTAAGAATGACCTTATAACTAACCCTAAGCCTGAATCTAAGCAAAAAAGAGTCTAAAGATTAAGCTTACTCTATTATTCAAGTCCCACACATTGCAGAAAATGGTGAGTCAAATTGACTCTCTCCAAAAGTGGCTTACCCTGACTACACAAACTGCGTCAAAATTCGAATCCGATAGTCAATTTGACGGTCCATTTTTTGCAATATAGAAAAACGTTCCGCCCCTGATCTTTACATGGGCCAAAAACTTTTATAGCTTATCGCAGTTGCTATGTAAACCATTACAGAAAAAAATTGTGAAAAATCTGCAAATAGTATTAACCAGCATGATGTAAAAGTTTACGAAATTGATTGTGTTCACCGAGCCACAGCAGACGGAAAAGTTACAGTTTTCGATACAACCTATTTTCAATCACGTGATACAAAGTCGTTGGAAACTAGTTTTCGCAAATAAAATACAAAGCTTTCTCAAAATATATTCTAATATTTCTATAAAATCATTTTTTGTTTATTTTTGTATCAAAATTATTGTCCTTTTGTTGGATAAATACAAATTTAGGGGTTACTGTATTTAATATTACGGTTTTTCAACTTTTGAACTTTATAGTCAATCCGCAAAACTTAACCAATTTTATGAATTTTTGGGATGCTCACTAAAGTACATGAATAAAGACCTGATTTATCTTGGTCAAGTACAACGTAGGAACCACACTAACAAACCATTTGCTAACTGAGTATGGTTTTTTCCGTGAGAAAATAAGGCTATAGTACAGTTTTTCACAGGCCTAAGCGTAGAAACCTATTCCTATGCTTCAATTGTGCCAAAATTTGAAAATTTAGATAAAATTACAGCGGTAAAGCGTGCAAGAACTGAAAATAGCAGATCAGGAAAATTTCTAATGGAAGCTAAAAGTAGCTGTTTTTGATCCATGTAATTAAATAAATACTGAGTTATTATTGAATGTAATTAATTGTTTTTCAAAACCAAAAATCTAGTGCAATAATTTAAGCCAAAACGTAACGCGGTCGGACAGATCTTTCTATATGGTACTGCTTTTTTGGTGGAAAAACATGATCGGCGCTGTCCGTCAATGTCCTCGTCGTGTGACGAGATATAGTATGTATTCATCGATGTCCCTTTGCAATTCCGAACCATATCTGACAGTAATAATTTCAAGCAATTTTTTGCACGTGAACAACTTAATTTCAAACCATGAAAAAAATGACAATGCTACTTCTAAGTTTTTTTTTTACTTTTCGTTGCTAGTCATTCAGAATTGAGACAACCCTACGTTTTTTCAAAAGCACAATTCGCCGCCGCAAGAAACAAAATCGATCCAATATGAAATATTTTTGGATCCGCCAATGGCTATTACCAGACTGATAAAATTTTTATTCGCATATTGTTCTAGACACCTAAAAAGATAGCACATGCCACAAAATAGACAAAACTTTGAAACCAAAATTTGAATTTTTTTCAAACCCCGGTCGGTGTTTGGTTTTTGCAAAAACGTAGACGTTGAGATGATATTTCGTATCTTCGAAACAATGGACAACGTTGTGAATCGTGCAACCGTGCTTCATATTGTTGGCCGTTCGATTCACTGGTACCTAGATGCAAGAGGAAGCTGCCTCGGTGTCAATGCGCCCAACGATAAACCAAACTTTAGTATATATTCAGATTGTACACTAAATTTTGCGTTTGGCTTCTCGTTCGCTTCGCATTCATTGTTTTTATCTTACGACCCCTCCTACCCCAAGTAAAAATATTTTTGATTCGACATGACACTGGTTCTCTCATATTTTTTCAACAGGGGGCGGTGGCGATATTTTTGTTGCAAAATCGTTTCAAATGCATACTATTGGCGGTGAATGTTGCCTTTGAAGTTTGAGAGTGTGGTGATGATATAAAAATTGTGCGCAAATGTTTGCTAAAAATTTCATTGGTTGATCGTTTACTGAAACGTCAAAACGCTTTTTTGTTTGTTCATCACAGGGTTCTTTATAACCGTCGAGATGCGGTTGTTGTTTCGGTGTTGATCCCAATAAGTGTTCAGTAAAACGGTATGCGGTTAAGCGAAAATTAATGTTTGAATAATGCTTCTATGGTGGAGGTATTATATTTAGTAGATCTTGGTTTATGTTCAATATATCTCATGGTTTAGGCTTAGGCTTTGCTTGTTTTTGCTTATTTATAAAAAGAAAATTCAGTATCTCCATAGATTGTCTATGACAATCTGTGAAAACCGAACCTGAAACTAAAAAATTTAGATCAGAATTAAATAAAGAAAGTTTCTCATAAATTTACCTAGACGCATAACATAAATGTCGACAACCGTTCAACTCCTAATATTTTTCTGAATATAGGCTGCTGCTGGAACCGGCATCATAGGACTGTGCTTACTGAGACTAAATTGTAACGTTATGTTTCTATAAACGAACGATGTGACCCCAAGTATAGGTCTTTTTAATTATTGCACATGTCTGATGATAATCTTCCAATACTTAGCAACACAGTTTTCAATTGTAACGCACGTTTAGTAATATATGTTATCATTCCTCACGTGGCTACATTCAATATACAAACTTTTAACAAAATCATATGAACACGATAGTGTTCATATATATGGTTCGCGCTTCTCAAGTGCGTATTTTCAGTTTAGTTTGCATGTTGGTACTCAAGTAATAGCATACCTATTTCGTTTAAATTTTGTACACTGGTACACTGGTCCGTCGGGAATATCTGTGCCAAAGGATTTGCGAAAAGAGCGTGGCCTTCAGTAGTTACGGTCAAAAAACTCGTTACAGAAAGTGCACGAAATTTTCCATTTTGGTTCAGCACTTTTTTCCCGTTAGCTATGTAATTTAACGGTTGTAACTTTCACCACTATAGAGCTTGTGGTTGGTTTCGCCCCAACAGTCGGTTTCACCGCAACGGTTGGTTTCACCCCAACAGTCGGTTTCACCCCAACGGTTAGTTTCACCCCAACAGTCGGTTTCACCCCAACGGTTGGTTTCACTCCAACAGTCGGTTTAACGGTTGGTTTCACCCCAACAGTTGGTTTCATCATAACGGTTGGTTTCACCCCAACGGTTGGTTTCACCCCAACGGTTGGTTTCACCCCAACGGTTAGTTTCACCCCAACGGTTGGTTTCACCCGCACGGTTGGTTTCACCCCAACGGTTGATTTCACCCCAACGGTTGGTTTCACCCCAACGGTTGGTTTCACCCCAACAGTCGGTTTCACCCCAACGGTTGGTTTCACCCCAACAGTCGGTTTCACCCAAACGGTTGGTTTCACCCCAACAATCGGTTTCACCCCAACGGTTGGTTTCACCCCAACAGTCGGTTTCACCCCAACTGTTAGTTTCACCCCAACAGTCGGTTTCATGCCAACGGTCGGTTTTACCCCAACAGTCGGTTTCACCCCAACGGTTGGTTTCACCCCAACGGTTGGTTTCACCCCAACGGTTTGTTTCACCCCAACGGTTGGTTTCAACCCAACGGTTAGTTTCAACCCAACGGTTGGCTTCACCCCAACGGTTGGTTTCACCCCAATGATTGGTTTTACCTTAATGGTTGGTTTCAGCGCAACGGTTAGTTTAACCCCAACGGTTGGTTTCACCCGCACGGTTGGTTTCACCCCAACGGTTGATTTCACCCCAACGGTTGGTTTCACCCCAACGGTTGGTTTCACCCCAACAGTCGGTTTCACCCCAACGGTTGGTTTCACCCCAACAGTCGGTTTCACCCCAACGGTTGGTTTCACCCCAACAGTCGGTTTCACCCCAACGGTTAGTTTCACCCCAACAGTGGGTTTCATCCCAACGGTTGGTTTCACCCCAACAGTCGGTTTCACCCCAACGGTTGCTTTCACCGCAACAGTCGGTTTCACCCCAACGGTTGGTTTCACCCCAACAGTCGGTTTCACCCCAACGGTTGGTTTCACCCCAACAGTCGGTTTCACCCCAACGGTTGGTTTCACCCCAACGCTCGGTTTCACCCCAACGGTTGGTTTCACCCCAACGGTTGGTTTCACCCCAACGGTTGGTTTCACCCCAACAGTCGGTTTCACCCCAACGGTTGGTTTCACCCCAACAGTCTGTTTCATCCCAACGGTTCGTTTCACCCCAACAGTCGGTTTCACCCAAACGGTTGGCTTCACCCCAACAGTCGGTTTCACCCCAACGGTTGGTTTCACCCCAACAGTCGGTTTCACCGTAACGGTTGGTTTCACCCCAACAGTCGGTTTCACCCCAACGGTTGGTTTCACCCCAACGGTTGGTTTCACCCCAACGGTTGGTTTCACCCCAATGGCTGACTTCACCCCAACGGTTGGTTTCACCCCAACGGTTGGTTTCACCCCAATGGCTGACTTCATCCCAACGGTTCGTTTCACCCCAACAGTCGTTTCACCCAAACGGTGGTTTCACCCCAACGGTCGGTTTCACCCCAATGGCTGACTTCATCCCAACGGTTCGTTTCACCCCAACAGTCGGTTTCACCCAAACGGTGGTTTCACCCCAACGGTTGGTTTCACCCCAATGGCTGACTTCACCCCAACGGTTGGTTTACCCAACGAACAATGTCACCCCGTGGTTGTTTCGCCCCAATGGTTGGTTTTATACAAATACGTTGGTTAGGCGCTTGTTGTCAGGATAAAAGTTTCTGTCATGCAAACGATTTATTGAAACTCTGTATTTAGTTTAAACAGTCTTCTCATTTTTCATTGTTCAGATTGATGGATTAATCAGCAGCTTGGTAAAGCGGTTGAAACTAGAAAAAATTGCTCAGCACTTGAGCAGCATGGAATATGCTTCATATTCCTATTAAAAGGATAGTAACTAGACCAGCACATTCGTTCGATGTAACCTGGAAAAATATTAAGAAACAATGGCGTCCAAAATCATGTTCACTATTAATTCTTCTGAAACATATTGCGGATAGCAAAATTTCTGTAATTTTCGTTTTGTAAGAAACAAAGTTTTGCTTAAAATGTGTATTGAAGTTTTCTACAAGAACGTACTAAACTCACCTTTGGTTCTCTATTAACATAGTTGATTGGATTTCATAAGAACACTATATGGCAACATAATTGCTGAGTTAGATTATTGACGACCAATTTTCTTTTAGATACTTTCTCAAACAAGGCGTTGTCACAAAATGACTCGCAATTGATGCTTTAAAAACGACTCTTGACTTTAGCCGACTTTTAACCTTAGCGACCAACAAACAAGTTTACAGGTCTACCGAGTTATTTGTTTCACTGCATAGTCACGACTAGAGGTTCAAAATTCTCACCGTATTCTGGCAACATCGACTAATCTAGCAAAAGCAAAGATCGCTCTACTTCAGCCATGTCTCTGTAACCCAGCCATTATCTAAGAAATTTCGTAAAATGCCTAATAAATCTGCCAAAAACTTTCAACATAAAAATAGATTTGCTATCCGCAATATGTTTCAGAAGAATTAATAGTGAACATGATTTTGGACGCCATTGTTTCTTAATATTTTTCCAGGTTACATCGAACGAATGTGCTGGTCTAGTTACTATCCTTTTAATAGGAATATGAAGCATATTCCATGCTGCTCAAGTGCTGAGCAATTTTTTCTAGTTTACTTTCAGCCTTAATGTCTGGTTCACGTTATAACTAGAGCAGCCCGGAACATGTTTTGTCCCATGATGATTAGACGTCAACATGAAAAACTGCGATATAAATAGGTTGTGGACCGACAAAAATCGACCGTCATATAACATTGGATTTGTATACAAGTTGTCATATGATACCATGAGACGTTTAATAGATATCATATAATACTTAAAAAAACAAAATATCAACACTTTTCCTATATATTCGTGACAATGTAATATGCGAGCACTAATAAAATGCCAAAAAAGTAGAAAACGTAGTAGTAATGGTTTCGAAAACACAATTAACTTCTAAGATTGTGTTTCCGACGCAAATTTTCCAGAAAATGCAGTTATAAGTACAAATAAATTAAATTTCGAGTTTTAGCATCATATGATATTCCATGGACATTAAAACTAGCTTACCGCAACTTTGCGGACATTGCCTATCATAATATTAGAATAGCAGACAATTCAACATATTTGAAGACTAGATGTAACCCGCGGTTTTAAAAAATACAAGACGTGTTTCGGACTGCTCCAGTTGTAACGTGAACACAATATAAACTTGCTCAAAATACTAAATTCAACTATAACTGCAAGATTAACTGAGGTTAATGATTTTGCCACATCTCCAAGTCAAAATTAAGCAACTTTGAAACGACATTAATATTGATTGTCTGAACTAAAAGTTACTCCAACTAAAACAGTATTACAGTTTGAAATACGTAACATTTAGGTTGTTTTATAGTTTATGCTGAACAGAAGTTCAGAGGACTTTTTTGTGTAACGCCTTTAAACTCAGAGTATACTATGCGCAACTGTGTACACGAAATATACATAATTAACAGCATTTAAAGATACAAGACATGAGAGCCTTTCGGGTTAAAGGGTTAAGCTTACGAAGCTGATCAATACAGTAAATCGCTTCAGATGCAGAGAGTTTTGGGTTCGACTCCTTGCTTGAAATAGATCTCAGATGACATAGAAAAGTTTGTCATGTGAGAAAACGTAACGCAAAAGTGCTGATGCCTGTTTTCTTCAGTTTTTGCTTAGAACTTTCAGCCCATGTAAAGATCAGGGGCAGAACATTTGTCTGTGGGACTAGAAAGGAATAAGCTTAAGCTTTAGACTATTTTTTGTTTGGCTTCGGCTGAGGCTTAGGCTTAAAAATACGCTCATTCTTACGCTTAGGCTTAGGTTTAGGAATATGCTTATAATACTGTTCCGCCCCTGTTCTTTACATTGGCCGAACTTTCAAACATAACAAACAGTACATTATTTGTAAGATAGCCAATAAATCGATATTTCTAACGTTCGGTTATCGACAGAGGTTGATTACTAACTGTATGCGGTATAAAATGTACCAAAGCGCGTTGAGTTATAAAGCAGACTACCCGTATTGCAGGATGTCGATGTCACATGCAACATATGTGAGGTTTCGAACAAATCTCATTTTGTCGTAAAAGTTTGAATGAAGCTTGTTATGCAGTAAGCGTAAACGCCAAGCATTCTAGGTAGATACATTTCTACGCATAATGTACCCAGTTGTATACTCTTGTGTTAAAGTGGGCATTAGCCGTGCATAGTAATGAATAATTAATGCTTTTATATCATCAATTCTACTGTACAAAGGAATTTGTGCAAGCCAAATTTGGTTAAAAAGAGTAAAATTTCATGCAAAATATCGCTGTACTAAAATTTATCATTATATATTAAATTCATTGCTCTTTGTATAGCTTCAGTGAGTCGCTTCAACATTTTTGCTCAGTCCACTGTTTACGAGTCTATAAAATGACACTTGCTCTCATGTTGCCTAATCACTTGTCACGCCGGTTAGAATTTGGCCTACTAAACAAAATATAAATTCTACGGTTTTGAATAATGTTGCGGTCTTTTCGACTTCAGATATCGCACAAAACATAAACTGCATGACTTTAACTGTATAGCAGAATGTATACATTAAAGTACCTAGCGCCATTGGCACAAAAACGTACCAATTTATACAAAACACTCCATTCTCCACCAATTTATAACGCTGTATACATTTTGCAATACATGAAATGAAACAAATTCAATCACCGCTCCACTCTTGCAATACATAGAAATGAAACCAATATTACACATTTTTCCAAAACATAAAATGAAACCAATATTACACATCTTGAAATACATGAAATGAAACCAATATTACACATTTTGCAATACATGAAATGAAACCAATATTACGCACATTTGCAATACATGAAATGAAACCAATATTACACATCTTGCAATACATGAAATGAAACCAATATTACACCATTTTGCAATACATGAAATGAAACCAATATTACACATTTTGCAATACATGAAATGAAAACCAATATTACAATTTGTGTGCTGTGCAAATGCAAAAGAATAATTGATCTGCAACAATGTAAGCAGAACCTCACAAGAGGTGAGGTCGCGAAAAACGGAGACCGAGTTGCCACAGTTAACTTACTATTGCAAAACCGCAATACGTATCAAAATCAACTTCTGTTTCGATACATAGATGAAGTATGCCGGTAATCATAATATATTTAGGGCCCATATTCTCAAATGCGTAGATATATACTCAATCCCGATGATAGCGATAGGTTTTCACACTGACAAAGACACTATGTGTCGTATTTAAAAATTTGCCCAGCAGTAGGACATATTAACTCCGCTAAACTTGATGAGTTTTAAAGCTCGCTATTCCTTTTTGGTAGAAAAACACATGGCGCATCAACAGTTGGTGTAGGGGTGCCGCTAAAATACATCAGAAGGTGTAAATTGAAAATAACAAAACAGTTTTAAAACAAATTTCCCTTTTTCAACAAAACATTATACGCGCTTTAAAAAGTAGTTTAATTGGCAGTTGGAAATATTTTTCAGAATTATTGCGTTTAATCAATTTTGACATTAAAACAGATCACAAATGGAGCGGAGTTCAATCCTGTGAAAGTACCCGGTCCATCTCGCGACACGTCTGGGCATCAATCGGTGCCTAATTGCTGCTGATCTCCAGCTCGCTCCGCGCCGTTCCGCCACACCGCCCGGGTTCAGCGGCACTGGGCGCGTCTAACCTAACCAGATGCCGGTTCCGCTCCATCGGGATATCAGAACGTTGAGACGCGAGTTTTCACATTCCTCAAAACTGAAATTGTCCTTTCGGTCAGACACCTCATCGCACGATGCTTACTATTGTCGGACAATTTTTTTCGGCGCCGAAACTACACGCAGTAATCGGGCAGCAACACGCGTACAGACCGGGAGGATTTTCGTTCCACAAATATCGAGCACAATCGAATGTTAATTTATGATTATTTTGTAACACTAACAGGTAGTAAGTAGTTTGATCGTCTGAACACAAATTAGTAGGATTCAAATACAATTTCTGAATTTTTCAAAATTTTTGTAATAAACTCAACAGAAACACTAATTCCCGCTTTTGTTATTGTCAAACAAAGTAGCGAAGCATTGAGTTAAAGTAGGATAAACACCTTTAATCTTACGCTTCGTTACCCATAACAATGGCAAATTAGAAGTCCCACTTGGAAAATCTTAAAATTTGTTGACGATTGAACATTTAACGGAGCTCGCAAATCAAAATAAGTACAACCCCAATCTTTTAGAACATTGTATTATTTGTAATAGAAGAAAGTGTATTCAGTGTTTGTAAAATCGTCTCAATTCAATATTTTCAGGTGTTTCCCAAGTGTTTCCAAGCGGCTCGGCGAACATGGTTCATGATCTGTCAGTGACTCAGTCGCATTTGCCCATTTCGTACGCTGAAAGTAAACCCGGAACGATTCGACGCAAATTGCTGACGAAAGTGTTGCA